>JAJHUR010131856.1:0-18857 GCA_027495735.1 Lutjanus campechanus | reverse complement strand
GGGTGCCATAATTTCATGGTAAATAGGTGGTAATTATCAAGTAATAAATGTACTATTTCATAGAAATTACCCCCAGATTGCCCCCAAATTACCACCAAATTTCATGGTTAATTATGATAATTAGCAAATACCATTTTCATATAGTTGGTGGTTATTACAAAGCAAGTATTTGACATTTCTCTGAATTTACCTACAAATTATCCCCAAATTTCATGGTAAGAATGTGATAACTGGCTTGTTGGTGTTTCTAAGACATTTCAGTTGCTAATTATCACAGATTTGCCTTGAAATTGGGGGGTAATTTCTAAGAAATTTTAAATATATTACTTGGTAATAGCCACCTTTTTACCATGAAATTATGGGACCTGGATATTGAAGCAGTAAATGAGACCTGTAGCTTAATTTGTCACCAATAACATTGTGTTAAGTGCAAGTTAAAAATATTAAACTTCTTCTTAGAAATATTTGCGTGTATTGCAGGGCTCGGATCGGGCTGAGCAGACGAACAGAGCCGCTGCTCACCAACAGACAGCTGCTGAGCGCCGGGGAGCTTTGGAAGAGAGAGCCAGGGGCAAAAACAAAACCACCCAGAGTCATATCAGATTCTGCTCTGATCCAATGTACTTTATTTCATGAATGCACAAGTGAAGAGACAGCGGTGGGAGGTGAGAATTCACTTCGCTTTCTGTGTGAACACACTAATATTGACCCACAAAGAGAATGTTGAGTACAGAATGTTGGGAAATTTTGATATTGAACCATTTTTGATTTAAAAAAGTATTGAAAAAGAACTTAAATTTCAGCATACTGTGCAGCACTGCGTGAAACACCATGAACCCATGGTACATAGCTTTCATGTCACAAATGCATTAAGAAAACTGAATACCTAATTATTCTACGTTGGCCCCATGTTCATATTACGACACATTTATGTAATAATACAGTGCCCTCTTACAGCTGTGGTAATTATAATGCTAGTGAACAAGAAAGTGAGGTGATGTTGTTATTAGGGCTGCCCCTGACAATGACTAGTAGTCATTAATTCAAGCCAACAGTCGACCAGTTGTCACACATTTATTATATCAATTTAATTATTTAAATAATTGCATTGTATTGCAGTTATCCAAGTGGACAAAAGAACTTTACAAGTCATACTTTCATCCTGTCGTCATCAACTAAGTGGGCTCTGTCTCCCTATATTTGACACTGATTGGTTGGACGCGCTTCTGATGTCAACGTGCTTACAAACTGGTAGGTAGCCTGACTTCAGTGGCCGTTTATGGAGGGAGATGAATGAACAGATTCACGTTGCTGTCACCCTAAAACTATTCTTGTGGCACTATCTGCAGCACCAAAGTGAGAACAACTGAAAAGTGTCCACATTTTGATGGGTTTTTCCAGTTGAAAGTTTTCAGACCAGATGGCAATCAAACATCTGGTCTCTGGTCCGCATCTGCTCTTGCAGATGATGATCTGATGATATCCTGTCGTAATTTCCTGTAATTGGTCCGACAGTCTAAACCATCCACAAAATGTCTTCACACTAGAGACAAACTGAACCATTGTTCATTTTGATCTGGACCGAGACCACCTCTGCTTTTAGGTCCAGACCAGGTGTGAAAATGCCTTAAGACTCTTAGGGCCGGATCTACTAAAGTTTTGCGTGTATAAAAATGTGTGCAAACTCATTGCACACGCAAAAAAATGTACAAACTGATTTACTAACAGTGCACACTAAGGGTTGCGTCTTTCAAAGGTGCAAAATAGCACGTCTGCATCCAGTTAGTACGTCTGCGGCGATGCAATATGGGGCATACACACAATTGTGCGTGTGTTGGGAGGAGAAAATGTAAATATATTAATTTAGCACCCACAAAGTGTTTGCTCATAGAAATTGCATCTATATTTAACATTATATTTGTTGTGGTAGGTGCAAACGTTTTGTATGCGTAATTGCGCACACATTTTTTTCACGCATTTTTCACCCTCGTGTGAACATTTTTGGAATGAACGAGAAAATAATCATTAAAACATATCACCTGTCCAGCATTGCCATTTTGGAGCTGTTGGAAGAACTCAGAGTGGATTTGGAGCCAGCCACGAGAAGGAGTCACGCAATACCTGCAATGACAAAATTCATTGCAAGTTTACATTTTTCTGCATCTGGGTCATTCCAGCGTACGGTAGCTATTACAGCTGGGATCTCCCAATCCTGTTTTTCAGATGTGCTGTCTGAAGTCCTAAATGCCATGTCGCGCCAGATGGCCAAGTTTATTAGGTTTCCACGCACTCTGCACTCATTGAATGAAACCAAACAAGGCTTTTTTGCAGTAGCTGGATTTCCCAGAGTTATAGGAGTGATTGACTGCACCCATGTGCAGCTCGTGCTCCCCGCAGACACTGAGCATGTGTACAGAAATCGCAAACACACGCATTCATTGAATGTGCAGTGCGTTTGTGATGCCAAAGGCATCATTACCAACACCTCTAATTCCATAGGGTCGAATTTCACTTTGCGCGTTTTTCTCTCCAAACTCGCCATGCTACTAACCATGAAACACGCAAAACTCTCATTTAAATAGGGCGTCTCCAACATGTTTGCACCTGTTGCCATTTACGCAGTCACTCTTAGTAAATCACCGCAAACTGCGGTTCAGTCCCACGCACAAAATTCTAGATCGCACACGCAAATTAGTACACGCAAATTGGGATCTTAGTAGATCCGGCCCTTAGTTGACTATTAGGGGGCAGCCCTAGTTGACTTCAACACACGAGATCACTGTTCGTTTCTCAGTTTATACCAAGATCATGATCATTTCACAACCTTAACTACATGTTTATAAGTGTAATCATGATGAAGACAGTTCACTAACGTTAATGAACATGGTCTTGTCTCTTTAACCTTAACAAAGTACTTATTATAACCATAAAAGTCATCTTTTCTGTCTTTGTTGACAAATGACACATTCACATCATTAAATGGAATTTTTTTTTTTTAACAAAGACAACAGTTTTGGAAGGCACTGACAAATGATGGGGCGTCAGATCAGAAAATACTTGTGTAGTGATGGAGCACAGAATATGAACAAACATTACTGTCATCCTCAAGTTTGGAATATGTGAACTCTTTAATAACAGCATGCAGGTACAGTTAACATGTCAACAATCATCAGGACATCTGAATGGTTATTCACTGAAGGCCACAGTTAATGAAAGTTTCTCACTGGGTACATACACCATAACAGTGTGATCGGCTTGCTTACAAATTTGATGGACCAAAAGGGTCAAATTCTGAAAATACAAAGAGTCGTTTGTGATACTTAGAAAATGTTATTCATAATTTTGCAGCCATCCCTTTTGTAATGAATGCGTATGGAGGGAAAAAGTATTTTTGGGCCAGTGCACATCCACTGACATGCTGTTCCAACTGTGGCCACTATGCCAAAATTGCTTTGCAGCTCAGTGCTGTTCCCAGGGGCTTACTGTATGCAGTACACATTTGCAGTTCTGCTGTTTGCAGTCAACAGGAAAGTCTAATGTGTCATTCATGTCCTTATGACTGTACACATGTCCTAAAGCACGAGGCGCACATTAAAACAGTCCTCCATAGCACCACTAGTGGTCAGAAACTCCACTGGGTACCTTTAACTTTAATTCGAGCTGTGGGGTCTTCATGCTTAACTGAATATTGGAGCTTTGTATGATAATCTTCTGAACAGTTTCAGAAACCTGAAATTAAATGTCTCTTTGGGGAGTCTTATCAACTTGCTATTGTGCCAAATTGTCAGCTGAGCTTGATCTGTCAGTGAAATTCCTGACTTAACACTTTGTACTGTGTTTACTGTGTGTAAGGAATATATGTTTCTGATGGCACAGCACAAGTATCCTTGGTTTGTTTTTACTGTTCACTGTGTTGCATTAAATTGTACAGCACATTATACTTCAGTCTCTGATGATACATCTGTCTTTGTTATGTGAATTGAATCAGACTCTTCATTCAGGCTGAGGGGTGTTAGATTTTCTGAACCCAATCCCGAGTCACTTTGCTGCTGAAAGGTTGTAAAGGTTGGAGGGGTTTTCTCTTGTGCAAGGGTGGATTGGCTGGCCTTGTTTCGACGGAAAGACTTTATGAGCAGGGGCTGGAGGGAGCGCGCGGAGACTGCGCGAGAGCTCCGCACGTTGCGTTTGTTGATGTGTTGGATGGTGAGGCGGCACCGCAGCACCTGGACAAAAACCTCCCGGAACTGTCTGGAGGACAGGTTGTAGAGGAAGGGGTTGATGACGGAGCTGAGGTAAAAGAAGGTGTCGGCCACGGGGTGGAGGGCGACATAGCTCTGGAAGTAGGAAGTCGTCCAGCGGGACTTGGGCACGGCGGCCATCATGAGGCGACGAATCTGGTTGGGAAGCCAGCACACCATCAGGGATCCCACAATGAGACCTGAGGAAAGATCAGAAACACAAGAGATGAAAAGAGAGAAGGGAACACACTATGAAAAAATATAGAGTTAAAAGAAGAGTTTGATATTTTGGGAAATGCTCTTATCGCTTTCTTTCAGAGAAGATCGCTACTACTCTCACATTTGTATACTAAATTCAGCAGAAACTTATACGGATCACATCTGTCTGGGTCAAATTAATCAGTAGAAGCAGATGATTAATATAACCAATTTTTCTCTCATTCTTTATATTTTCTACACAGTCTATCTCTCTGCTCCTCCAGGCCAGTGGGTGGCAGTACAAACCTCATGAAAAGCTTCTGTGCTCTGAACGGCTCTAGATAAGTTTTACAAATATAAAACCTCCTTGGATCAAAAATAAATAAAAGAATTATAACTGAACTTGTTTGCAGTTTGAGGTGTCCTGTCAACAGTTTTACACACGTCTCTTTAATAATGGTGGCTTATGGGGAAAAAATCATGGACTTGCAATATAACGTAATAGGTCTTTGCCGCTCAGCCTGTCCATCAATTGCAGCAAAAAATTCCCCATCGACCCAAATAGCAGTTTCCCCCACAGGCCACCATTATAAAAGAGACGTCTGTAAAACTGTTGCCATGACACCTTAAACTGCATACAAGGTCAGTTGTGACGCCTTCTATTATGGATTTTGGATCCATAGAGTTTTTATATTTGTAAAACTTTTCTCGAGCCAAAAAGAAATGTGTGGCGTCATCACAATGTAAAGTCTACGGGCTGAGCGGGAACTCGCGGGCGGGGGGTAAACACTGCTGCAGATATTCAGTGGGCTGTATAACCAGGAAATAAACCTGGAAGCTAGAAATCTGCTTTGGCTTGTATGCCTGGCGGGCAACTCTCACTGGACTGAATGGGCACCATCTTTGCAAACATTTAGTTCCTTATAATATATCTGTGGGGAAAATACTTTCTGGGCTGGAAGGATTTTTTTTTTTTTGCTGCAATACCATGAGTGGTTGCTAGAAAAATTGGCAGCAGGGCTGAGTATTAATGCCTTGTCTAGGTTCTAATATTACATCCATTTTCAACATCTAAAACGCTAAATCAACCCTCCAGTGATTTATAGCAATTTCTGCCTTGATGACTTTCTTTTTTGCATCATGATTTTAATGCGCATGCTGCACCAGCCTCAGGTAGCCAGCAGATGGGTTATAATGAGGCACAGTGCAGTGTCATGGGAGTAAAATTAAAAAAGAAGAAAAGGAATAGTAGTTAAAAAAAATATTTTCCTTATTTTGTCATCTATGAAAAGACCCAAAATGACTTTTGACTTTGATAAATTACTACAAGCAAATAGTTTAAACAGCATTTGTATAGGAATGATTCTCTCCCAGGCCTTTTTTATCCATATAAACTAAAGGTTAGAGGAGATGGTTAGCTTATCTTAGCCTAAAGACCAGAAACAAGAGGAAACAGCTAGCTTAGCTGGCTAATTAACAGATGAATATCTCATTTGATTAATATGTAAATACACATATGTGTGAGACTATTACTTGGCAGGGGGGAGTGACTTCCTGCAGTTTTGAACAGAGCCATGCTACCTATAAAACAAGATGTGTTTTTTGTACAGATTAAACAAACATGTGAATTAGTGAGCTTTAGAAAGAGCCAGCATTGCTGTTTCTCCCTGTTTCCAGTCTTTATGCTCAGCTAAGCTAAAGTCTTCTGGCTGTTGCCTCATATTTAGTGTCAGTGTCAGCAAATAACTGAATAAAACTGTATTTCTTGAAATGTCAAACTATTCCTGTAGGGAAATAATACAAGAACACCAAGGGAGGGTAACAGTTGTGCTGCAGTTAGTTTATATAATGAGCGAGCAGTAGAAGTCATGACCCATGATGGTCACACTGGCCTCTGCATACAACACTTATCAATGCAAGTCCAGTTTTCTCCCCCACCTGCAGTCCGTTCAGTATTTTGTGAGTCAGCGAGAGCTCAACTTTTGGGAGTAGAGCTGAAGTTGGAGGGCTGAACAGTAACAATAACGGCACAATCGATGAAAAATTGCACAGTTGGCATCAGGTTGGCTGCCAAGGTCTGTTTGGCTCTTCTCCTTCTATCACTGAACTTAATTAATTATTGCTTTTTACACCAGGCATCAGTTCACCGGGGTGTTTTCTCCAAAATGTCGTCTATGATAGGGTGCTGTATGAGCTCCCTGCAATTCTGAACCTTCTGCACAATGACACCCGACTGTTCTTGAAGTCCTGACATCAGTTTCCTCCACACTGTCGTCTTCTATCACCAAACTGTCAGAGCCCGGCGCAGCAGACAGCATCCCTCTTCCCCCTTTGGAGGGAAGAAGACAGGCTGATTTAAATGGACGTGATTGAAATCAGGCTCATCATACCTGCTGATGTTTTATTCCTCCCTATCTGTTCCTATCTCTAAGTGTGTAAGTGCTCCAAAAAGTACCCACAGTGCCTGCCTGCGCGTCCACTTTTGAGTACATGATTTACCACGGACTCACAAATGTGAATCCCAGTGCATTGACCTTCAGGACACCGGACGGCGTCTCTGACTACTAAACCAGCCCGCTGATTTATCTCATCTGTCATGTCTGAGTCATGTGCTTACTCTTCGGGAGGACTAACATATCCTCGTTCTCTAATCTGCTGTTTATCCAATTGCCCTGCAGTGTTTTTAATGGGAATTACGCTGTAACCAAACAGCCTTTCAACTTCACAATATTATCTGGCTTGAGACATCGCTTCCTGCTGTGGAACACAGATATCAACGCATTTATTTAGAATACGCTGTCCAAGAACACTGAGGGAATGATTTATCCCAGTGTCACTTGTGGAAAAACACATGTGAAAAGCTCCTCACAAAGAGACAAATGTAGATGTTAAATCCCTTTTAATGTTTGTTTAGTGGAGAAGTTCCCAAACTTTTTCTGGCATAGCCCCTCTTCAGAAGCCAAAAAAGTTCACACCCCTCCACCCCACAGAGTTTTCAGTTATCTGTGCTTTATTTGACTTTCTTTTCCTGACAGCTTTTTGCTTTTACTCCCTACATTTTAACACAAATATCGACTACTTTCTACTCCTTACATTTTCAAAACAGGCTTGTTACTTTAGTTTTAATGCAAGAAGAAAACAACATAAAAAGACAGAAACGCAAGATGTAACAAGACAAAAATGGCCTAAAACATGCAACAAGATGAAGATGAAAATAACATAAAAGCCACAACAAAATAAAAATGACATAAAGGGTGTAACAAGATGTAACAAGACAAAAAAGACAATACATTGGACGAAGATGACATAAAAAGACAAGATGAAAACGACGTAACAGGACAAAAAGAAGATAAAAGACGTTAACAGGATGTAACAAAATGAAAACTATGTGAAAAACATAGAAGAGTAAACACACAGAGAGGGAGATTTGTCCGCGCAGAAAATGTGAGGTTCAGTTAGCTTTTGTGGAGAATCAGTCAGTAGAAATGTCCTTCAGAGGGCAATTTTGTACGTTCATACTTTGAGTAGATTTCAGTAAAGAAGTTGAATCAGTGCTTCTGCTTTTACCAGAGCCTCCCTAAGAATAAGTATCTGTACTTCTCCTTGAGTCAAGTTATCATGATCAACAAACTTGTTTGTTTATTCCCCTATACACTGTATTCATTCCACTTTGTTTCACTCTATATTTCTACCCCAGTCACCCACGCACCCACTGGAGTGGCTCTACCCCCTCCCAGGGGGCCCGCCCCCCAATTTGAGAACCACTGGTATAATGAAAGGCAGCAACATAAAGATTTTGGTTCAGGTGATTCCATTCTGTTGTGATTCCCATCTTATGCTTATGAAAGTGTCAGCATGCTTTGATCACTGCAGCTCATTTCTGTTTTTTTTTTTTATAAAGATGCAACAGGGCCGGAGTTACCACTAACAACACAAAGGACATGTCCTCAGTAATTTTGTAGAAATTTGGGTATTTTAGAAGCATTTTAGAAGGTGCTAAATACAACATCCAGGTTCATTAGATGTCAGCAAACAACTACTTACTATCTAACGATATATGAAGGCTTGCGTGCATGTTCGTGCACATGCGCAAGTGCCTCTTGGTCTTCCCTGCGTCCTGCGTTTGTCTGGTGAGTAACTTTATCATATTACTGCCAAACAATTACTGAATTATGTCTCTGACAACAATTTGGGAAATAAATAGGTGATGCAGTAACTCAGCCATGTCTGATCAACACGGTCTGGTTTGACAGTTTGCAGTCTCCACTGCAAACAGTCGGGTCAAGAAGGGAACCCTAGATTTGTGAAACTCTTGCAGAATTTCTACGTTTTTTTGTTTGTTTATTGTAAACATTGTGCAAACCAATTTTGTTTTTCTAATGTGACATCGCTTTGTTTAAGATCTGGCATAGAAAACACTAGAGAAAGATCATGGTTTGGGTTAAATTTATGACTCTTGTGAGATCTTTCGCAGGTCTGGGATTCCCCTCTAGACACGAGAGCCAAAATGGCAGCTAATGTTTCTGAAAACATTTGCGCAAGAGCCAGACAACGGCTGGCCAAAATTTGTCATGTCAGAACGTCCAACAGCTGTTCATGAGCAGTTGATCAGTCTTCCCCGCGTACTACATGGCAAACAATCTCCGACAAAGCTGAAATTCGGTCCAACTCTAAAATGAGTCATGCAGCTCAAAAATCTGGTCAGAAACAGCCTCAAATGGTAGGTCATGACCAGCCTTTGTGACTTTTTTAAAGACCTTTTTTAGACTGTTTTGGCTCTATTTTAATGTTTCACAAAAAAGCTGACCTCGGAGCCAAACACTTGCACCTTTAGGTAAGAAGTGTGCTTCTTGGAATGAATACATTTACCATGTATGCAGGCCAAAAAGACAAGTTGCAAGTGAGTAGTTATGACTGATTTGTTTCTTATCCTCACCAGCAGCATGGATGGTGATTGGTCATTGATCGATCAGTCCTCCCCTTTGGTCCAGACTGAAATATCTCATCAGCTATTTGATGGATTGCGGTAAAAGTTTGTGGAGACATTCATGATCCGTAGAAGACGTCTCCCAGTGACTCGTGACTTTTCCTCCACAGCAGAGGTTTTCAGCAGACGAGGTGAAGCCTCTGTGAGGTGCATGCTGCCCCTCTAAAACCAACTGGCTGATTTATCAACACCGTCTGCCGTTGGAGCTGCAGCAGTGGCTGTGACACACAGCTCATGGAGGCAATAACGGTACTTTAAAATCCTTAGCGTCTCACTGACCTAATTTGTGCCACAGTTGGTACTTCGGTGTCATGACTCAGTCTAAACACACACATGATACACATATTTTTAGATTCAGTGTTCCTTGATATCATTATCTTCTATGTCCATTGTGAATACATAAAACTGCCTAGAAAAAAACACTTCTTACAACTCCATAACCTCCTGATAATCATCACATTTTTAAAGTTGTCTTCAGTATCATAGTAATAGTGATCTGAGTTGAAAGAGTCTGGCTCTACTGGCTGTTTTTGTCTCATTCCTCACCCAGCTCAGAGCTCTCGGCTCTTGATGAGTGGGTGGACCGTGCTGCTGGATGAGAGCATGTTGGGGTTAGGGTTAGCAAAATAAAATAACAAATATGGTCCCAAAAAAATGCAACAACTGGTGATTCAGCCCATCACTGATAGGTGTTATATTTGTCCAATTGCCCCATTGCTAAGCCCCGCCCTCTTTAGTTGCTGTTTCATTCTCACACTGCACACATGCCATTCACAGTGACAGCGGTGGCAGATTTAACATCAAAATTCCGAGTAATTGTTGGAAAAAGAGGTTGTTGATTCCCCAGAGAAATAAATAAGAGCAGCTTCTTATTCATATTGTAGCTGACGACTGTGGATTGTGCAGATTTCATAACTATGGCTGGCTAATGTAAGCTAATGCTAATCGTTAAACTCCTTGAGTCGACTGAGAAGTCTGCTCTTGTGTTTCACGTTTTGAAAGACTACAGAAAAGACACCGTCCAGACTCATGAAACACTGATAATGGCTCCTCTTAGAGCCGCTTCAACATGCGGATAAAAGCAAAGCTTGACAGGCCTGTGGCACCCTGGTTAGAGTTGCTTGTGATTGGACAGTTGTTGTTTGCAGGCGGGGCTTAGCGGAGGATCAGATATCTTTAATTCAATTTTGACATGATTAAAATTCTAAATCAGCACATGCATAATGTAATTTTTACTAGTGGTAATTCTAATTAATGACAGAGATGAATGAGTTCTCACTAGTCTAAATCAAGGATGCAATTCTTTCTTAGTGGCAGTGTTCACTGTGGATATCTACATTTGTTCTTACATTGCAGATATATTCTGACTGGTCAAAATTAATGATGTCGGCTTGAAATTGTAATTATTAAGAATGTAATTCATTTACCTGTAGACAGATATCTATAATTGCATTTCAGATATCTGAAATGCTTTTGTAACTATTGAAAATATATTCAGACTTATAACAAGTATATTTGAGATATCTACAATTCTTTTTATCATTAGTCAGAATGGAATTTTAAATATTAAAAATGAATTTCCTCTGACTAAAATGTCATTGTAGGTAAATTCAATGTACGTACCTAAAATGAATATGCTACAGGGTGATACATCTGGAATGGTTTTCCACGTCATTTCCACCAGTGAAAACTAAACCACTTCCATTCAAACCTACTGATTAAATGTTAAAGGAGCTTGCCATACATTTTTCACACTGCGATGTGGCCACATGACAACATAAACTCAGCTGCAGTGTGGGACACGAGGCCAGTCCATCAGCCTGCCAATGTGACGTAAGCCTGCTATGGGTTGTTTGGAAAGATCAGCCATTACCAGAGCGATGCATGCTGTTGCTTAGCAGAGTCACACGCCTCGCCATCACACTTTTGGTTCTGGCACATTTTAACAATGGAAACAAGGGGTAAGTGAAAACAGACAGAAAGACAGCAAGATCATCTGCTTTGCTCCAACATATTATTGTTCCGACAAAAATAAACCTTGACCTTTCTGTGCTTTCACAATAAAACAACAATTAATTATTAATTATCAATTGACTACTTGTAATTTTTGCAAGATTGCCTTTATTTCCACTTTTCAGTAATTACTAATATGATCCCATACATACTACATTAGTACCTCTGGCATTGGCATTCAGTTCTGTCATCTTTTGAAAGTGAGGAAGCATATAGAGAGTTGTTCTTTTGACTGATGTGACAGGCTTCATTATAAAGTATGTGACAAGTGTGAAAATCAGCCAACTATAGGGCGAATAAATTGTATGCAAACTTTACTGGGGTAGTTCACCCCCAAATAAAAAAATACATATTTTCCCCCCTGGCCTGCAGTGGTAATTATCCATCTAAATTATTTTGGTGTGAGTTGCAGAGTTTTGGAAATATCAGCTGCAGAGATGCCTGTCTTCTCTCAAATATAATGGAACTAAATGGCACTCAGCTTGTGGTGCTCAAAACACCAAAAAAAATAAAAAATAATAACACATCTGAAAAATTCAAAACCAGTGTCTCTCTAAAAATCATGACCTGCATATTCAAGACAATCCACAGACCTTGTTGTGAGCAGTTTCATGAGGGACTACTTTCTTTCAAGTAGAATAGGAAGTAGTAGATTCCACTGCAGAAAGAAAGTAATTCCTACATGAAACTGCTCACAACAAGGTATGCGGATTATTTTGAGTAATTTTTCAA
Source organism: Lutjanus campechanus (assembly GCA_027495735.1). Taxonomy (NCBI): domain Eukaryota; kingdom Metazoa; phylum Chordata; class Actinopteri; order Lutjaniformes; family Lutjanidae; genus Lutjanus; species Lutjanus campechanus. Next base: position 6,689 of record JAJHUR010131856.1, on the reverse strand, counting down.
ATGTATTTTTTGGCACTTGGAGCACCACAAGCTGAGTGCCATTTAGTCCCATTATATTGGAGAGAAGGCAGACATCTCTACGTGCGATATTTCCAAAACTCTGCAACTCACAGCAAAACCATCTTGATGGATAAACAGCACTACAGGCCAGAGGAAAAATATATATTTTCAGTTTTGGGGCAAACTGTTCTTTATAGTTTACTCTCGAAACAGAGGGCAGATTACATACAATTTATAGAAAGAAACCTGTCACATCAGTTTACTCATTGACAATATACCACAGTGTCAGTTCAGACAATGTGACATTAAACCTACTAAGCACATAATAAATATAAGTCTAACAGAAGAAAAAAAGCAATACTTTCCATGCCGACGCCAAATGGATAAAATAAAATGGCATCAAGATTACGGCAGTTTAGACTTGAAGGATATTCATCACTGTTAATGACAGTCAAATCAAAGTTTATGAGTTCCATAAAGAGGGAGAAAGAGATATTTAGAGTGAAAGCACAGAGATGACAGAGAAAGAGTGCGAGAATTGAGATGGAAACGAGTTATGAGGAGGAGAAGAAAAATAGGAAACCGAACGAGCCAGGAATACAAATGCGGTATGTAAGACGTGAAGAGAGACAGTTGAATGAGCAGAGATATAATCAGTGTTGCCATGATTCATTTTTCCTGTAAGATTTGATAGGTCATTTAAGGCACAATGGTAATCGAATGAGGCCATACTCAGTACAGCATACAATGTAAACAAAGCCCGCAGTTTGGATAAAAACACCCTGCCAAGAACCACAATGTCACCGTGTTCTGCTGAGTATTTAATGAAGAATGACAGGCTGTTTGATATCAAACTGCGTGATGCTTTTCATCAAAAGCGCTCACTGCTTTCATGGTGTTTAAGGGACATTTACATCTAAAACAAAAGCTTGCAGCAATGAAGAATCAATATTAACTTTTAATTGAATATTTTATAAAAATTCAAAAACGTGCACTGAGAGACATCAAGTCTTATTAATTTCATCCTGTAACAGCCCGTTCTTACTCGCGATGTGTCAGTTACAACAGCTGGTGCTGACACCCCATGCTTCAAACATGACGCTGTTGGTACACCCTAGCGACACGTCTAGCGTCATATTTTGACGTGGGTCATGTCTAGATGGGAGCTCTATATTTGTGTAACTCTTGTGAGATTTGTACTTGTTGTTTCCCGACTGTGCACTTGGGAACAAATAAATGAATAATGTTTTATAATGTGACAATGCTGTGGGTAAGATAGGCTTCAATTTAGGGACAAAAAATTGTGTCACACTGGCTTCCATATATAAACAAAGCTAACACGACTGGAGCTGCAGTACAAATGAAAGTGAAAGTTACCGGCAGCATCTAGCCTGTTGCTCTTGTTATTTAATTGGCTTGAAATGAGGTTTGACATTCACACAGTTTCTCTTGACTGTCCCTCAATATTGCTACTTAAGTCAAACACTGCACCAGCCTGTGGCCATAGCCACGCTAGCAACAAAATGCTAACGCCAAATTCTACACTATGCTAAAGCAACAATAAAAAATGGCAAATTTGCAGAAAGTTTTAAGGCAGCCCGTATCGATCTATCTTAGAACTTGAATTGCTACAAAGGTCACCGTGACCTCATGTCCGTCCCATTCTTGTGAACATGATATCTCAGGAACACTTGAACAGAGTTTCTTCAAAAACGTTCACTTGGACTCAAGGATGAACTGATTAGATTTTTGTTGTCAAAGATCAAAGGTCACTGTCACCTAACAAAACATGTTTTTGGCCATTACTCAAGAATTCATATGCTAGAAGACAAAGACAAAATGTCACACAAATGCCTTAACACTGCTGGAGAGTAACTATAAGTAGTTACATGCAATTAAATCACAAAATAAAACAGTTACGGTTCAAAATGTTGGTGATTACAAAGGGGTTACATTCAAATATTCTTTTGCCTGGTGGAGATCTGCACTCTAATGAGCAACCTCCTCTAGTTGAAAAGCAGCCAGGCAGATAAAATCCACACACACACACATTGTCATCAAAAATAAACTTTTTATCCACTCAGCTCTTCTGTCCTCTGAGGCTGGTTGCTGATGGAGCGATTTGTGCTGCTTCTCTGATGTGGTGTCAATTAATTTGGACAAAGTAAATGTTCAGTAAATAGCCACTCACTCAAAAATAAAATACATCAGGACTGCATATGCCCTTCTCCCAGTTATAATTATCCTTTTTAAAGTAACACCAGCGACTGTCCGACCAAGGAGAATTTGGTCAAACAAGACCATACTGACCAACCAACTGACCATCCAACCAGAAGGTCAGCCATACTAAAATGTAATTTTTCAAGTAAAGTTACCAAACCAGACCTAAATGGAGAGTCACTGTTTGAGTTGTATGTGTCAGGTGGCCACAGACACAACTCCAATTTTGCTCTGTGTCTGCTGGGTGTAATTTTTGCTGTAATGTCTTGATTAGCTGACAGTGTGTCGCCTGGGTTTGTGTTGAAGACTTTCTGCCCTCTAGCAAAGCTGAATTACCAACTTGGAAAAGCAGGTGCTGTAATTGCCCCAGGACCACAAACCTTTCGGGGCCACAAAGGCCTCAGGGTCCACTGTGTGGCAATTATTTTGTGCTAATTTAAATTTCCTAGACCGCAAGATGGTTTCCTCCAAAGGCTAAAACCCAAAGATATTTGATATGTAATGACATGCAGGCAGGCATGGGGAGTAATGGATTACATTTAACAGGATTTTGTAATTACAATACAAAAAATGGAAAGTGAACTGCAGATATGGTTGGTAATATGCACCACAATCGGCCCTGTGGTTTATTTTTGGTCCAGACCCGCTGACCAGCTGATCACTTCAGTTCTTAAGGGCTTTTAAAAAGTCCAGTTTTCGGCACTGTATGAGTGAGAGGCTAAAAGTTGTCATCCTTCATCCTGCCATCCCTATAAATTGATAAACTGTCCAAATGAAGATATTATCAGTATTACACACACCACTGATCCAGTTTCAATAAAACTTGGAGGAATGATGCATTTTGGCAGTTAATTCTGGCATTGAAAAAGGTACAAATATTTTATCAGGCCACTAAATGTCACTTAGAGTGATGGTGCAGCTTGTTACTGATTAGGCAACAAGGCTGTCTTCATTATTGGTGGTTTTACTCTGATCAAGGCAACAGATCGTGTATGAAAAGGCTGTATCTTTCTTTGAGATGGATTTTTTTTTTTTGTTTGGTTCTACCTGTCACATCAGCTCATTGATCACAATCTAGGCGTTCATCTGGAAAATTGCCACTGAGTCAGCACAGATCAGTAACATCCTCGCAAAGAGGCGAGTATGCAGAAGAATTTATGAAAGTGTGTGTGTGTTCACTCCACTCTTAGGTATGTGTGAATGTGCTGTAAGTCACTGCCAATGCAAATCAATGCAAAACATTCATTACCTGAATAATAAATTGAGCTTTATAAGATTGAGCTTTATAGTAAAAGTATTAAACTGGTGATAATACCTTCTTCACGAGATGTATTTGTCCCTGAGGTTAGCAGTTGGCTTACTTAGTGACTGCAATTGCTTCATGAGCTCCTTAAACAAATGTACAAGTTTCTTTGAGTCTTTGCATTGTTCAACACTGCAGTATACAGAAGTCACTGTTTAATTAGACTAATGACTCTCAATTACACATCAAAGACAACACCCAGGGCAGGCTGGGTGACATGGCTTGAAAATAATACGTTATATATCATGATATATACATTTTCTCTAAAAAAACAAACAAAAACAAAACATACTCAAATAGTAAAAGCAACAAATAGGGTTGCATCTTAAGTTAGTTAATGTTATCAAAACTCTAACTAACTAGCTAGGTAATGGTTGACGTAGATTAGCTAGCAAGTTAGCCAGTGTTTTGCTAACATTAGCTAATTAAAGATGGGAATATACAGGTCCCCTGGCAACATCTTATAACCATCTTCAAAATTGGTTTCCTTTTAAACATAGACAAGCCTATAGCACATAGCATACATAGCGGCAGCGCCAGTGCTGCGGTGGCACGTTGTGTCCGTCACTCTTGATGTCTGCTTGTTGGGTCTAGAAGGGAACCCCAAATTTGTGAGAACCTAGCTAGAATTTTCATGGTTTCAGTAAAAATCTTGTGGCTCTGGGGTTCCCTTCTAGACCACGCGTCTGCTGTTGTTTGCTAACAGTGACAGATGGATAACTGGATTGACTATGTTAAACAGCGGTCCTCAGTAACTGATTAAGGTACCTTTTAGGACGGCGATATTAACGTTCTTAAAATTTTACACAGTAGTTGGACGTTGGTTGTGAAAACAGCCAGAGATAGATAATGGAGAAGAGAAAACACGGACCACCTCCACCACATTTAGGTTAAGTGATTCAGGATTTTCAGGAACGAAGTTAACTTTCTGACACTATTTTAGATCCACAGTGATGCATCGTGGTCCTCTGTGAACTCCTGGAATCTCTGTAGGTTAGAGTGTCTGGTCTCAGACAGCATCACTCTTTTAAAAGTTTGTGTATTTTGCATTCCGTTTATGTCCAAAGTTGAAATTTGACACGAGTGTTGGAGCAGCCGAACTGCACAGGTTTTTCCAGATTTCTTACACATAGTTGTCAAAAGTAACGTTACATAAAAAGTAAGCGTAAAAGTTGAAAATTGTAAACTTCTTATGATGGTTCGCATTAATTGGCGCTCAAACAGTAGAGAGACGCCACCGCAGCAATAACAGCCTGTTAACTTCCAGTACTTTGTTGGATTCATCTACAAAAAACAGGAGGAGAAAGTGGACTGTGTACAAAGCTTGCTCAACGGTCACTGGAGCACAGGGTAAAATGTTTTACCAAGCTAAACCAGCTGTATTTGAGATCCTGGGAATGAGAATCAACAAGCAACTATATTTTTGGTGCATTTCAAATCAGCAACTGAGAAATCCTGCATTTTCTACCTTTAATAAAATATAAACTCTTTTAAAATATCTTGTTTCTGTATAATCCATGATTCCAGCTTGAGCAGCTGTCCAGACACACAGTCAGTCTGACTACAGGTAAACGTCTCCCACTGAGGAGTCTGGGTCCAAACCTGATTATGACACTAAATGCCCTGTAATGGAATGAATATTCATCAGCACAAGAAGAGACTCCACAATGATCCCTCTGAAAACTTTGCAGCTGTTGCAGCTGATCTGACTCCCTGGCTTGACTCTTATAGAAGCAGGCTGTCTGCTCCAGAAATACCACACACCCGCAGCGCTATAGGCTGCATAAACCTGCACATGAATGTTCAGCAGGGGCTTTTGTGAATGCAAAGTTTCTTTCATAACTCAGGGAGGAACTTCAAATAGAGGGCATCACCACATCATTGATGCCCTTCATTTCCATGATTGGAAACGGCTCCGTAGATTCAAACTGAATAATCAGGAGAAGTGAAATATTTCCCCCAGTATTTATGGATCTCGCCTGACTGAAGACTGAATCTCATCTGTAGCCAAAACTGATGTATAGCTTCCTTGATTGCATATTGATTTACAGTATATGATATGTCAAATCTATACAATTAGCAAAAGGAAACGTGTTAATGAAGGAGAAAATGAGCATGTGATCAAATCATTCAGATATATATGTTGAGGGGAAAGTCAAGGATTTTTTTTACTGCATGACTAGACAACAGATTTCCATCTCAAGCTGTTCATTTCAGGCTGCATCAGTACAAGATTTAATGCAGTATGAGGCAACAAAATAGACTCGTTGCCTCTCTTAATACAAAGCAAAATGTGTAATTTCCATCACTGAGTGGAAGATGCTACCTGAAAGGATCACTGTAATGATAATTTACATGGGCCCTTCAACTATAGAGCCAAAAAGTTTAAAAATATAAAGCTTGTATAAAGCAACAATAAATGTGTCTTCTGAGTTTGTCACTACACAGAAACGTGTTTAAACCACTCAGCCAAATTTGAATGTTTTTGTTTCTTTTCTTTTTTTTTTAAAGCTAAATATATAAAATTAACGTCTCAAAATAATGAAAATATGAGAAACGTTTTCTCTGATCCGAAACACCAGGGGTGTGTCTGCTCTGCTGTCTCAGTGTCAAACGCCACTACAACCTGAAAATAGTGTTGTGTCGTTCGCGAACGATTCATTCAAAAGAACGAATCTTTTAAGTGAACGTACTGAACCGAATCACTTCCTCAACTGATTCGTTCATTTCTCAGTTCAGTTGAGCTGTCAGCAGCGCAGCTGCCACAGCACGCAACAGCACCGCGCGCGCCGATTGCGCCGCGTCACCGATGCGTGAATCACTCGGTGAACGAATCACTCAGTGAACTACACTCTCCTGAATCATTTTCCTCTGAGGGATACACTTTCATGGCGACCGTTGTTTGAACAGATTTTGTTTCCAGATAAACAAACTGAAAACGTGAGGCTGACAGTAACGAGAAGAGAGAGAGACTCACCAGCTGTAGCAGGCACTAGGCAGGAGCCACGGAGGGAGATGGGGGTGTGTTGTGTTCAAGTGCACCTCGGAGAAAACTAACTTTTTTTTTCTTTTCTTTTTTATTAACTCTGCTAAATTGCCACCGCAACAACTCACGTACAGTAGGCCACAGCATGTAACAAGTAGTGTATAAAACCCTCAGTTTGAG
>JAJHUR010131844.1:2134-23343 GCA_027495735.1 Lutjanus campechanus | reverse complement strand
GCCAGTCACATCATGATCACACCACTCCTGGCTCTGACTCAGCATTCACACACACACCTCCGTAGAGAAGTAGCAGCCATTGCTCCACAAAAAGCCATAATTAAAAATTTGGCTCTCTTTCTCCTCATCCCCGTCCTCGTTAGCATTTGCTCACAAATTCCACTGCACAACTTATAACTGAAACCTTAAATGCTGACTTCAAAAGCCTCCGTGTTTACTTCAGTACAGCAGTGTGCTGCGTGTGATGTCTTTCTTATTGTTCTTTTGCCAATGCGGGTCAGTACAGGGCCATGAACAGTTCACACTGGAACCTGATATTGGCTATATTTAAAAAAAAAAAAACAATATGAAGAGCCAAATAAAAGAAATCTGCTCTGAGCAATAAATCAGTATTGAGCACAAACGTAGCCAGTGTGAATGTGGCCGGTTGAAACTTCCCAGCATGTTGCAGTGATCACATCTCAATCAGTTGCACCACAGTAGGTTATTGGCCTTTGAACAGATGAGGACGCACCTACCGTGCAATCACTGATTAGGATGGAACCAGAAGTGCTACATATTTCAAAATTCCGACCAACGGTAGTGTTGAAGCACTTTCCTGCCCTCTGAGTCTTTCAAGATTCCCTGTTGTTGAAAGACAGACATAAAAAGATTTATGAGCAATTGACAACCATGTTCACTTTACCCTCCTCAAAAGAGATGAAAACAGACACGAGCGCAGAGCTGTAATACATAAGGTACACTCTGTCTCCCACAGCACAAATGATACTGGCTTTTGCAGCAGCTGTTGATATAAAATTTGGGATGTTTTCACACTTTCAGCGAGTCAATGCCACTTGTTTGCACTGTCTGAACATCAGTCTGTAGGATTCTCCTCAGGGGTTTATGGCTCCGGTAGGTGTGGCCATGTCCGGACAGTTTAAACACCAGGGAGCAAGGTGCACTTAAACATCAGGAGCAAAGGGTCAACACTCCATTTAGCTTCTATTTTTCACATATTTATGTCGCATGTTCCCGTGTGCCTCTTCTCGCTCTCTGTGGAGTGGGTCGACCAACTTTGTCGGAAAATCTATGAATCCACATAGAAAACCAATAATGTGGAAGCTTATATACTGCATGCCCTTCATTTCCCTGATACAGTCTTGAGCCACGTGAGGTTGTAATGAAAAAGAGGGAAATAATTGCCATTGATTTGAACAAATATCAATTGACCCACAGAGATGCTGGTGTAAAGTTACACTGGGAGTTTGCCTGTGTTTACAGTTAAAGCTGCCGTGGCTAATATTTTTAATAGTAACAATGGATCAAATGATTACTGTATGATTGTGTAATGTTTAGCATCCCTCAGCTCATTGTTTTGGTTTTATTGCCCATTATGCTGATGTTATCACTCTTGAAGCGTCGTTCTTGGCAGCAACAGGCAGCTGTTTTCAGCTGAAGGATTAATAAACCCAAGTTATGATACAGCACAATGAAAAGGTTAGTGGCAAGCTGAAAAGTGGAGCATATTGGACTGCTTATCGATAGTCTGGGTATTAGCTACAGTAGATGCCAGTCAGCGTGCCCACAGTTAGGAGAAGCAAAGAGGGGCAACAGCATGGAAGCTAAGCAATGAACTGCTGTGGACAGAGCCAGCAGCAAAAGGTACTGTGACCACTTAAGAAAGGTCCAAACCCCAAAAAATCTACATCAGTTTAAGTGTATGCTATATTTAGAATATTTTCACCGCTTTACTTTGCTCTCAGACATCCTTTTCTGGTGAAAGTACTTTTTTTACCGCCCTCTGCCATCTTGCAGAAATGTGTCATCAGGTAGGTCACAAAAGAAAAAAAAAAAGCTTTCAAAAAATATTGGGTATAAAAAAAAGTCTTTGACATTAGAGCTCCACTAACTAGCATTTTGTGGAGCTTTCAAATGGATCTCACATTCTTCTTTAGCAGATGGAGTTTCAAATTAAAATTTCATACTCACTTATTAAATCACTGCTCTACAGTGGACACTGGACAAAGAGCTCCACAGTGTTCCTTTAAAGACACGTTGTTCTTTGTCTTATGGTTCAGAGCGGGCTGGATGTTCTCAAACTGGACTTGGGGACAGACATGCAGGTACATGCACCTGATTTGACACCTGTCAGTCTGCTGCAGGATGCTGTCCCACATCGCGAACCGCCTCTCCCCAGCCTCTCACAGCGTATTCTCCGACAAGCTTTACCTCTCCACCCCTCCCCACCCATCATCCAAGATATATTCTCCACTCCTGTATCATGTCATGACAGGCTGTGTGTCAAGCATTTAAAGCATGGGGCTCGAGTGACACACGTGTCCAGATAAACTGGGTGCTGTGGTGGACCCGTGTATTAGACCTGTGGACAATAAATCCATATGATGCATGGCACGGCACCTCATCTGAGCTTTCCTTAAAGCCTCGGGCATATTAAGTTGCAGAGCAGCAGTGGCCACTCTCCCAAGGTCAGTGTCAGAGGAGAGGGCAGCGGTGATGGAGGAGGAGTGTGGGGGTGAGGGGGATAGAGCGAGTAGTGGAGGAGAGGTAGAACAAAATGCCAATGTGATGGGGGTTTAAACTACACTTTCACTGAAGAAGAATGTCGTGCAACACAAACATTTGTGTACCGGCTGTAGCAAACTCTTGAACACAGCAGTAAAGCCCCTCATGTCTGATGACCTTTCGTTCCTCCTCCGACATTCGCTCTCTCCGGTACTCATTTTGTTCTCTAACCGTTTCCTCCCCTTGACTCTGTGAGATGCCATCGTGTTTTCTGTCTCTGACAATATGGCAGTGGTTCAACCACTTGCATACAAAGATCTACTGTATAAATGCTGCTTGTGGATTATTTGAATGCAGGGCAGCGATACCCGGTGACACGTTTACCTTGAGTTGCGCATCCTCTGGGGCCAGCATAATGTCGACACAAACAAAGCACCAAGGCCTCCATAATCTTTTCTGCGAGACAGGATAAACAAATCAAATGTACTGATTCCCGGGCTGATATTGAGACAGGCTGGAAGAGGAAATATACAAAGATTTATAGATATACACAAAGATATGGAGCCCAATTGAGGAGTCCATTCAGACAAAATTGTATAACTGTCAAAAACAAGAAAACAAACATTACCTGAAGTCAATATTTATCAATAGCTAATCCTGTTCGCAAAAGTGCTGCATCAACCATCCACTCGAGTTTCCTGTGACCATTAAACTTAATGCAATTCTCAGTTTGGAAGAAATGAACGGTTATTGTAGCAGTTGTGTCGTGTTTGCAACTTGCAGCTTTGTTTCTGACTTACCATCCTCAACTTATTCCCCCACACGTACTGTATGTAACCGCCAGTATCAAAAAATGTTATGAGGATGACTGTACTGAACTGAACATTTAAACCACTAAAACAGTGGTTCTCAACCTGGGGGCTGCCAGATGGTTGCTGAGAAAAACATAAAATATTGTGGCAACCCTAAGCGACATCAGAAAGACATTCAGCACAAGAGACAAGCACTCAAAAATATTCAAAATACAGCTGGCCTTAGGACATGTAACAGCCCCCTCACTAATGGTCAAAACTATAAACCAGCAGAAAAAATGACAACTGTCAAAATAAACCACCAAGTTCTGAACAGACACAAGCACCAACAAGGAGTACTGTTAGCATTTTGTGCATAAAATCGCAAACTTAACAAAGTAATCAGTGGAGCATTATGAAGGGAAATGAAGGCTGTATTTTACACTGTTTTTTTTTTTTAACATTACATTGCCTGTACTAAAGATAAAATTTGCCATTTAATAGATTTTTGAACAGATTTTTTTTAAAATGTGTTTGTGAGAGTCAAAGTAATCGTCTTCGTGTTTCTCAGGCAGATTAGGGTGGCAATCACCAATCTGATTATTCTGAACCACTGCACTGAAGCATAGACCTCCTGCTTTATCCAGCTTGCCTGGTTTGTGTACAGTTGTCGTACTAACATGTATATTCTTCTAATATTTATCTACTGATGATGCTGTATGCGGTTCAGTGGATGTGTGTTAAGTTCTGTGTTCCTTTGGGATAAATTCTTTGAAACTACAGTAGAATGACAACCGTACAGTACCTTGACAACCGTAAAAGTGACAGGTGCAGATTCTGCAGGAAGACGGAGTACCAGCATTTACACATGTGCACCTATCAATAAATGCTGAGTGCTGGGCCACAACTTTTCATGATGATCAAGTCTGACAAAAGAATCAAAGGGATAAAACTGTGTCCTTTGTCCCTGACAAGACTCGTCTGTGAGACAGGCCAAAGTTTGGAGCAATGGGTCAGCTTGTGATATCACCAGCAGAAAACAAAAACTTTTTAGCCAGGCTTGTTGCGTGGCTCTGGAGATGGAATTGTGAGTCGGTCAGTGAGTCAGTCCACCACCACTTTGGTTCTACAATACAATATCTCAACAACTATCACATGGATTGCCATTAAAATCCAACTGACTTTAGTGACTTTTCCTCCAGCGGCTCAAAGATATTCAGTAATACTTCTCGACACTGTACTGTAGATGGTTCGGCACGAAATTTTGACAGACGTGAAGATGAATCCCACTGACTCCAGTGATCGCCTGACTTCACGTCAAGGTTGACATTCGTGGTTTTCAGTGAAAGGTCTCAAAAACTATTGGATGAATTGCCATGAAATTAGGTTGACATTCACATCCCCTCAGGATGATTTGTAATAACTTCTGGGGATACTCTGACTTTAAATCTAGCACCACCATCACAATATTTATGTACAGAATGTATTAATACTTGGGTTTATGACTAAACACCTGCAAAAAAAATAATGGCATTCCCATCAGCCTCAGCTGGGCTTCATATTTAGTGCTAATTAGCAAATGTTAGCATGCTAACATGCACAACTAAGTGGGTTAACATAGTGAACATTATTATCTGCTAAACTTCAGCATGTTGACTTACAAAAGCCTGGTCTAAAGTCAGTGGTGCAGTATTTTCCTGCTATTTAAAGGACACATTATTCAGATATTAAGATGTACCTAGACAAGCGCATACAGCCTGCTTGTTCCATCTTCTGACATTTTTAATTTTGGGAATGTGCAGCTATTCTGGTGATGTCAGAAGACGAGGACATGCTCACCGCTGCCTCCACACTTTGTGCTTGAACAGATCTGTTCTTCTCCAACCTGCAGAATCCGACAAATAGCAATGCGCCACGTCCCTGGCTTTTACAAGGAATGAGGGATGACACTCTGGCTTAATTCATGTTATGCCAAAAACACACCTACAGTAGGATTAATTAATAGACCAAATACAACCCCTTAGTGCTTTGCGCCTTATTCTGCACCCTGGTTATGGAGTTGAACACACCCTATATACACCTGCCCCAGGCACTTTAGACCATGTAACTGCTGATCATTTAAATAGGATCCTTAGTCTTGCTAAGATGTTGTTTATGGCTGATAAAAGGCACGGAAGGATCAAAACGCACCTAAATGTTCTGCTGTGACACAACAAATCTGTGATACTAGGCAAAGTTTGGAGCAACAAGAACCCTGATATCCCTGACAGAGAAACATTGACTTGGCTTGCCTTTGGTCCTTTGGGGGACTTAATAAAAATCAAATTAAGCTGAATCTGTGACAGTCCTCTAACTCAATTTTGGGATCAAATCTTGATCGTTCATTACAGATTTGGCTGCGGGAAAACACAGGAGACTGTCATATTCACAATAAACAAGCTAATAAATGCAGAAACATAATGTACCTTAGTGACACAACTGACTGAGTGCCAGCTTATTTCATTATTGCTTAAATGTTAACTCTGGCAAGTCTCGTGAGAGTAAGTTGGCCCAGATGGGATCTCCCTGCGCACATAGTGGCGGGACATGTGGCGCTTCAGTTCTGGGGAGAATGAATCAAGCCTATTGGAAGAGACTAAGAACAGGTGGCTTGCACATGCAGCCACGGAGGGGAACAAACCTCCTTCACTTAATAATCACGCTGGTTATTAATAAATGTGCCAATTCATCAGTCTCAGATTGGGGTTAAGAGACAAGATCATGCAAAAACAAGACTGAATCAGTATGATGGTAACAGATGAAAACAAACCAGATCACACTATATTTTACAGTAAACTAAAAAGACATAACAAGCTGTACTTTGTTTTACAAAATTAGAAATAACATTTTCTTTGTTAGACAATAGTCATACCCTAATTAATAGTACTCTAATACGACATAACAAGCAGATGTTATTTAGTTTACAGTGCAGTTCTGTTGTAATGTCTCCCTAATTACCCTCTAATGCCTGGGCCACACTCCAAGACTTTCAAACTCGTGAAATCACTGTGCCGTTCACACTACATCACTTTCTGCCTCGTAATCACGAGTCTTGGCGTTGTTGTGCTTTGCACCCTACATGACTGACAGGGGGTCACTAATTACAAGATCTTTGGATGTTTACAGTACAATTTTGTTGTAATGTGTTCCTAATTACCCCCTAATGAAGTCTAATAAGGGTGTAATAACTGCTCTATCACTGTCGAATAAACAACATATTATTTCTAGTTTTTTTTCTAATTTGATACCAGGCTTTTTACGTCTTATTAGGTATTGTGCAATAATGTGCGGCCACAAATCAAATGCATTGGATAATAACCATAAAACAGCGTTCTGTGTTGACCTTCTAATCCCATTTGTACTTTATCTTCTGGAACATTTCCCCACGGTGCAGCCACCAAACTGACCCAGAAATCCAGCTAAATACCAAGTGCCCAGTCCCACTGAGATGATTAAATAGGGGGGTGGTATTCACAATTGAACCCAAGTGTCTTAATTCAACCCAATTACAGGTAGGACTGTATATGTGGAAGATGTCACAGTAAATGTCACTGTACAGTTTTCACGGGTAATTACCTCGCTCCAGTGTGACAGGGGGGGATATTTGGTGGGAAGGGATTAGAACGGACGAAGAAGTGGGAAGTTTCCCGTCTGATTCTGTAACTTTCCATCAGCGCGCAAAGTCAAGTGTTGCAGAGGGCATATTTTTAGTCATGTAATTAAGAGCATTCCTTTAACACCAAATGACAGTGCTTGACCATAAGGAGTTGCTTATAATTACCAGCTAATTGCTGACATTTTGAACCTGTGCATGACTGTTTTTGGTGCAGTGTATTGTGGAAATTGTGTGCTGTATTGTAAAAGTATGGCAGCAGCAGACAAATACACAGAAAAGCATCCACAAGCAAATTGGACTTCTGTGCTACCTGCTGCCAGATGCAAACTGTTCTGTGAGGAAGCCATTAGGGCACTTTTGTATCTGCTTACTGTCACTTTACTTTGAATACTGAACACAATATTCTTAATTTCATTGCCTAATTAAAATTAGGACATGCTGTTCTTTCCTCCAAATAAAAAGAGTCGTCTGTTGGTAGCACTTTATCTGTCAGCCATGTAAAGTAGGTAACAGATGAGAGGTTACTTTAGCACTGCAGTGGACCTGATAGTTGGTCCAGATCATGCCTTTTGGCTCAGGAGGGAGCCGAGGTTCAGCAGCACAGCAAACACAGATTTCTGCTTCTTTCAGCCTGTGGTAGAATATATGGACACAGTAAGATGTAGATGCCTGGCTGACACTCATCGTGTTTTAGCATTTCGCTGCTCCTCATTATTCCAGCCTGAAACTGCCATCTCTGGAGTATATGTTTCCAGTGCTGACAGATGGAAAAAATGATGATTACATTTCACAGATAGAATCAACCAAAACAGAAAAAGAAAAAGAGCCATTGGACAATGGAAAATCTACTTAAATTGATTTCCTCTGTGGGAAAAAAAAGCACGCTGAATATCCAAACATCTGGATATCCGTGACAGCCCAGAGTCATGCAGAGGTTACTCGCGCTTTACTGAGTGTTGCACGGTGATCCAAAGTAGAGCCTGACCAACATACTGGTTGACTGATTATTATTAATACTCATATTATCTGCCTGATATCAGCATGCTGGCGATATGAACTTTTTTTTTCAACAGAACATAATGCAAATCTTAATTTGCAAGCTTTATGGGCAGAATTCTACATATAATTCATATCCACATAATTGAATGATATGTAATCAATATCAATATCAATAATCAATAATCTTTTAGAAGGAGTAGATGTTTTTAAAGGTTAAAATGATCAATATGTTAATGGAGTCTGGCAGGATGTAAGGCAGGCGTTGACTGAACTCAGACTCAGTGGACTTTTATTGGACAGACAACTGACAGTTATAAACAACTGATTAACTTACAGTGGAGGACTCGGTGTCGCTGGTCAGTGTCAGAGTGTAATGTTGCACTTATTTGTGTAGGTTCAGTGTCCCTGCAGCCTGCAGTTCTGAGTCTGTGAAGGAGGGGGCCACGGGAAACAACTCTCCTCAATCACAGATCATATATTAAATAGTGATTCAACGTATTTAATATATATTATAATTGATATTTAATATATATTTCTCTTTTAATATATGCATCTTTTCACTGTCTATGTGTGTTTGTATTTACAATAAAATACCCTTGAAAGTTAATGTTCCACTGCCCTTACTATATGTCATTTAGGACAATAAAGTTGTTAAACTGTAAAAAATCCCACCACAAATATACTGTATGTTTGTCTGTCACAGGTGTTAACCTTTTGAGGGATCATTGCAAAAAATGTATGTTTATGTATACATTCTATATTATGTACATTCTGTATAAAGAATATTCGCCGATATATCAATATTGGATTTTCTTTTGCTCCCTTATATTGGTATCGGCCCTAATACTTGCTATAAGACACATTGATGCATTATGAAGGTTTATAGCAACTCTTACACTGTATGATTTTTGCATGCATTATGTTATCTGTAGTCTGTGTTACATTATATCTATATACAACAACATATATACTTTCAAACACCAGGTATCTGCTTATTTATCAGATAATAGCATCAACTGAAGCTGAAGGTTGAGACGTGTGGTTAGTTTTGGCATCATTATAGCTGATTTATGTCTATGAACGCCTTGGATTTACAGTCTGCAGCTAGTCAGGTGAAAAGAGTCACAAAGCAGTCAATTACCTCTGTTACGGGCTGCAGATTTTTCTCTTTTTCTTTCAATAAATTGTTGAGTGTGTGTTTTTATTTTCAGCAAACAAGTGATACCACATTAGAAGAGCTCATATTTGTCTTGTCCGACATCCCTGAATACATCTTATATCCTGCCTCCACTACATTTTTGTCACAAGTGTTAACCTTTTGAGGAATCATTGCAAAAAAAAAGTGTGTTTATGTATATATAATCTATAATCGGTATATTACATTCTGTATAAAGAATATTGGTCGATATTTTACTCCTGTATATCGATACTGGCATTAGCTCCAAAAATCCAGCACTGGACAGACCCTACTCCAAAGTACAACACCACAATGAGTCCTGGAAATCTCATCTAAGATATGGGAGTGATTCAGCCTGTGTGTGTGTGTGTGTGTGTGTGTGTGTGTGTGTGTCTAAATCTGGACACTCAGTCAACGCCTCATTTCCTGGTGCCAAGACTTCCCTCTGTGCCAAATAATGAACAAAGCACTTCATCTTAAAATAAACTTTAGACGTCTGTGGAGACTATAACTCAAAATTCTTATTTCCTAGTTCGACCTGCGAGCATCATTAACTCACCTAGTGCTTTTTTTTTTTTTTTAAATAAATGAGACTTAACTGGCATTCGTAGTAAATGAACCTGAGTTCATATTTTAATGCTGTATTTATGACCTGAATCGAAGAAATTAATGCTCGCGACTTATACTCTTAAATCATTTTTATTTACTTCTAAATTGCAATTAAAATGCGCGGCAGTGTGGAGCACACGGTTGATGAGCGGAGCTGCTACTGCGCTCCTCGGAGACCGCGTTCAGCACCGCGGACAGCGCCGAGCATCAATCCGCGCAGCACCGGGAGGGAGAGGATAGCTCCTCCAACTTTAAGGTGGACTTTGTGGATTCGAGCACAACAAGCTCAGCACTGTGCACTTGAGCCACATGATGATGGTGTGATTGGTCTCCATGCTGCTCTCTTCCCCGCTCCTCCCCCCCTCCCCCCTCCTCCGCCCAGACGTCAGCTGCCGGAGAGCGGGCATGTGTGATTTAAATCCGGACAGAGAGGGAAGGTGTCTGTGTGAGAGACAGCGGCGTCTCTGGAAAGAGTGAGAGTGTGCGCTGTAGAATGCCACACGGTGGAGCAAAGATTACCCAAACTTTTTGTTTCTTTTAATTCTCAACCACCCCCCCTCCTCCTCCTCCCATCCCCTCTTGACTGAGACGCCAAAAAGTTTTAATCCCCAACAAAACAAACTTTTTACCCCCTACATTTGTGTTTGGCTCTACTTTTTTCACATTTCTTTCACAGCAACAAGTGTTGCGTGTCCATGTATTAGTTTTCCCACACACAGAGACAAAAAAAAAAAAGATATGCCACCGACATATTAGCTGCCGTTCAACGCTCCGTGGCCGCCTGGTGTGCCACCGCCGTGACACCACCGGACTGCGATGATCGTGTCCAACGTGAGCCTGAGCGGCTGCGCAGGGGTCAACAGCGCCGTGTGCGCCGGAGCCGCGGAGGGGCACCTGGTGGGGGGCTCGTACAAGACCACCCTCACCCCGACGGGGAACCTGGTGGTGGCCGTGTGCCTGGGCTTCATCGGCACTTTCGGACTTCTCAACAACCTGCTGGTGCTCGTGCTCTTCTGCCGCTACAAGATGCTGCGGTCGCCCATCAACCTGCTCCTGATTAACATTTCCATCAGCGACCTGCTGGTGTGCGTACTGGGTACTCCGTTCAGCTTCGCGGCCAGCACGCAGGGACGGTGGCTCATAGGAGCAGGGGGCTGCGTGTGGTACGGCTTCGCCAACTCGCTCTTTGGTGAGTAAAAAAGACGTGATGTTCATATGGACGTTTTGTTTGTGTTGTTTATTGGACATCTGGCTGCGCATATTTATTACAGATGTGGCTGAGTGATGGTATGCTTTGTGCGGGGATCTTTCCCCGGAGCACTGCGCTCGTTAGATCGGATGTTAAGCTTCATTTCTGGGCTCGAAACTGAGGATTTGGAGAAATTAGACAAACAATTGACTGTCTTTTCTTACGATGCAAGTCGTGATGTGAGCGGTGCGTCTTTATGGACGCATGAAACTTTCAGAGAAAAGCCTGAAAATAGCTCGTAAATGAATAACGAGGAAATGGTGAATGCTTATGCGCCAAATTCGACAACATCAGACATATTATTCTGCCAATTTATCATGTTTGCATGCTTGAACAATGACCCTTTTTTATTGTCTGCAAAGCTTTTCCTCTCTCTTTTTCCTAATTTTGGGTGTGATCACCCTGCAGTCTGTCACAGTACTGATCGTTAAGGTCTTGGTAAAGGTACAGATTGCCTTATTATCAGTGGATGCTTGCGAAAAGAACATATAAGACCATTCAGCACGACGATCATAGACCCCTTTGATGCGTGCACATATGCAGACGTGCGGGTTTTGTCCCGGTGATGAGTTGTAAAAAGCCGTCCGGTGCGGTACGGTGTCATTATCCCAGGATGACAGACTGTTGAATCACTTCCAGTCACTTCCCAAGCTGCACATGCATGCATGTTGACGACATATGATCACTGGGGGTGTTTCAGGAAGCATACACGGTGCTTAGTCATTTGTTCAAATGTCATTAGTAACTCTGAAAGACTGTCAGCGGCTGATTTGGGTGCTCCTGTATATGAAGCAGTGTGCATCCTGCTATTAAATGGCCGCTAAACGCTCGTTACCATATCGTTGAGTGTCTGTGCCTGAGGCAAAGGGAAGCCTCATCACTGTTCATTTAGCTGGTCGCGCAGCTCTGCGCCGGGCTGTGCTGTGGGATGGGGTGGGATGGGATGGAGCAGGCGGTGGCAGATGCATCAGCAGCGTTTGTTGCAGAGTAAAGTCACCCGGGGGTAGTGTGTGATGTGAGAGGGGACGCTGCTCCACCTTTGCCAGGAGTGCTGATATCGATGCAAATGGGGCACAATGATGCACGTGAGAATAAGGCACTTACATACTCGCTCACCTGGAACAGGACCGGGCTGCTGGGATGCTGCTGAGCCAGAAAAATAAAAATAAAAATAAGCCTTTGGGTTTATTTTTGGACGGGCCAGGGGTGCTGTAGAAAAGTTGCACACGAGGAGTTTTGTATTTAACTTTAAATGACAGAATCATATAGTTCTCCTCATTTGCAGGGGTGGAAATGACTAATTGCAGCCACTGAAATTGCTGTAATTAAAGCTACTACAAGAAACCTTCATATTCTGTGGACACAAGGGACAGCTTTTCGACCATGATAACCTCAAAATATAAGGTCAAAATTAAATTATTTAAAGAAAAAATGTCCTCCTGTTTCTTTTTTAAATGGATATACTACTCACTGTAACTTTGCCTGGAAAAATGTAAATACAGACTCGTTCCATCTGAATTAAACATGGATCCCAGTGGATCCATAAGTATGCATTACACTATGTAATCTACTGAGTTACTTTTAAAATCATAAGTGAAAGCCAAACCTTTCAGTGATGTAGAATTAAGGATTTGGAGAAACAGAAACCCCTTTCGATTTAATCCCTGCTTTTGATAATGCAGTGTTTCTCCATCCTGGTCCTCGGGGACTGCTGCCCTGCATGTTTTAGATGTCTCCCCGTTCCAACAAACCTGATTCAAATGATCAGCTCATCATCAAGCCTCTGCAGAAGCCTGATAATGGCCTGATCATTAGATTCAGGTGTTGGAGCAGGGAAACATCTAAAACATGCAGGGGCAGTGAGCCCTGCGGACCAGGATTGAGAAACAATATGATAATGCATTAAACATCAATGGCTAAAAAGTAACTAATGCTCTTGACTACTTTTTAAGAAGAATACTTTCTATTTTCACTTAAGTATTCTTCAGTTCTGAACTGAAGTTGAAAACAGTTGAAATACTGTCTATGCTCTCCTTTCAAACTTCCATCCTGTGCTGGAACACCTGTTTATGTTTGTCAGTTTCACGTTTATTGGAGTTCAAATTAATGCTGAATGTTTACCGAACGAGTAACTAAAAGTCATTTAAACTGAGTAATATGTTAATAGGGTTTGGCAGGCAGTCTCTGAACTCAAACACCAGAGTGTGCATCTTCATAGAAATGGGCTTTTTGTTTTTGGGATAAATCGCCTTCACACTTTACACTGGCAGACAATTGACAACTCTAAACAGCTGATCAGCTCACAGTGCAGGACTCATCGTAGCCTGTCGGTGTCAAAATATAATGTTGCGCTCGTCCTGAGCTTCAAGTCTGAGGAGGAAGGGGTGGATGGAAACAACTCACTCCAACCAAAGATCATATATTAAATAAGGATTCAACTTATTTAACATACCATCCATGGCTCTAATTCACTATTGGCGCTGCAGTGATTATTCTTAAATGCAAAGGATTTACATATTACTCTTTTAAACATAATAACTTCTCTCCTATCATCAGGAGTCGCTGGCCTGATGACTGATTCAAAGATCTTTAGTGAGCAGTCTTTCTCGCTATCAGTCCCACTAATTGCTTTAAAAGCTTTCTAAGCCACATTACTTAGCAACATCCTTTGAAGACCAGGCAGCCTGAAATGTTGGGCTTTCAAAACACTCATTTATCCACACTTTGTCACTCTTTGACATCAATACAATGTTGCAGCATTTGCTGCTGCTGCATATCATTAAGGTGCTCTCTTGCTGTCCAATCAAAAAAGAATGCTTGGCACCGTGTGATTTAAAACCTGCCTCTTAAACTGATTGTTGCATGTTTTTGGAAGACAGAGCAGATAGGGGAGGAGATGTAGCTCGCGTATGTAATTTTAGAGCTCAAAATACTGTAATTTTCCGCTAGCAGTCAGATTCATAAGCCTTTCTTGTTCATACTGATCCCTGTGATTGACAGATCAAATGTCAGAGGCTTCGATCTATATGCATAACATACAAAATTCACAGCGTTAAGATCGCTTCTATTTGTCAAACTATACAAATGACAACTGTCAATCCTTTGGTCACATTTTAATCATTTATCATGTTTTCATTACTTTGCTTGCCCCCCCCGAGCCATACGCTCCAGCCCACATGAATTAATCATAGCCACTTATATTCACGGCCAGCTTCCTTCAAAAATGAATTCTTAAAGTTCATTGGATATCGGGATAAAAAAAAATATGTCAACTTTGTGAATGGTTTTTTCTCGGATGAAATATTTAGAGCTTTTCAGAAATTGAGACCTCCACCTCCCTTTTAACAACTGCACACTGACTGCACATTTCACGCCGGACGTACACAGTCAGCGGCCGTAGCTTTAGTCTGATGAAGTTTGTACAAAGGGCTCATAAATCTCGCACAAAGGGCTCCCTCTCGCTCACTTCAGTGGGTCTAATCTCCTGATGTTTAAAGCTTTTCTTAAAGTGGAGCAGCTATTGGTAGCAACCTGCAATCTCAGCAACACACTATAGCTAAAATGTCAGGTCTTCTGATACCTGTTGGAGCTAAAGATTTTGGGCACTGGTCCTTATCCAGAGTGGGAGTATCACCTGCTTTGCCCCCTGCTTGAGAAACAACTGGGGAAAAAGAGGAAGTTAAAAAAGCATCTGAAAGAAAACACAGAAGCTGATTTCGTGACTGTTGCTCATGTGCGACTCCGCGAGTGGCAGGGTTGTGTGTTTTCACATTGACAGCAGACCCTAGGTGGACTATGAGACAGTGGGCCCCTGAGGGAAGCCTCCAGCATTAGAGGCAAAAGTGAAAGAGGCTAAATGGATCTTTGCAAGTCAAATGTGTCTCTTTGTAGTTGTTGTTTCTCGACTCTTTGAGGTCATTTTTTTTCTTCTTCCATTGTTGTTTTGCATCTTGTAGATATTCTGCATCTCTGCACTTGTTTTGCATTACTTTGTAATCGTTTTCCATCTCTGCGTGGGCATTTTGTGACTCTTTGTGGTCCTTTTGCCTCCCTCTGTGTTTTTTTTTTTTTTTTGCATCTTTGTGTAGTCGTTTTGCATCTCTATGAGGTAGTTTAACATGTGTTTGGTGTCTTTTTGGTCTGGTTGTTGTAGTTATGTGTCTCTTTATAATATTTCTACATTTCTTTATGGCCTCAGTTTGTTGTCTTTTTGATCACACTGTGGCCATTTGCTACGCCTGGTGGCCGTTTTGCATCTTGTAGTCATTTTGCGTGTCTCTGTAGTCGTTTTGCATCTGTTGGATGTCCTTGAGGTCTGTCTGTTATAGGTTTGTGTCTCCATAATCGTTCTGCATCTCTTTGTCTTTTTGGTCTGTCTGCAGGTTTTTTTTGTGCATCACTCTGAAGTCATTTTGCATCTCTTTGTGGTCATTTTCCTTCCTTCTGTGATCGTTTTACATCTCGTTATGGTAATTTTGCATCTCTCTGTAGTCATTTTGCATTACTTTGTGGTAGTTTTTCATCTGTTTGATGGTTTTTTTTTTGTTTTGTTTTTATTAGTTTTGTGTCCCCTCATAGCTGTTTAGCTTTTTGCATCCTATTGTAATCATTTTGCGTTTCTTTGGAGTAGTTTTGCTTCAGGGACATTTTGCAGGTGAAGTCTAGGAGGCCTCTTGGCCCTCCTGGACATGTGCTTGGTCGGCTGGTTAAGTTGTCCGTCCGTGCAGCAGTGGAAAGAACTAAAGATTTGAACACATTAAACTTACTGAGTTAGGAGAAGGCTTTTCCTCTTCCTGGCTTTTGTCACCAGGCCTCTCTCCCTGATCTACTGCTAAAAGTTCAGCTCACACAGTTCAGTTAACTTAACTTCACTAAATCGAATTTTCCTTTGCTTAAGAACCTCTTAAATGTGTCAAACTTTTAAATTGAAAACAGACTCCCAGGCACTACTTCCACTTCCTCTGGGATAAGTTGGCAGTTTCCAAAACAGGATTACTTCATTCGAGTCATAGTGTGGGGAATAAAGTGAGCCTCCGACGTTTCTCCGTATCTGGATGTACTCTGATTGTATCAACTGTCTCGCTAACCCCGGTGTTATGCCGAGATTAAGCACCTTCTGAAGATCTGTAAAGCTGACATCCACGAGGAGCCAATTTATTAAAATCTGTCTGACAGGACTTTGGCTTCTACGAGCTAAAACAGAGAGATGGAGAGACGGAGCGTGTGCGAGCGAGAGAGGGAGAAATGGCTCGCAGACATCATTAGAGCAACCATTGGTTATGGATGAGTAATTCCTCGATGGGCTCATAAAAACAGAGTGAAAGAAAAAGTGAGGGAGGGTCAGAGAAAGGAAAAAGTGAAATTGATTGTTTAGATGAATAACGCTGGGTGCAGCTTTGACAAAGTGACTGTGTCTGTCTTCACCAAATCTCTATAAAGCTTCTCTGAATGATCGATGTTCCTTCAAATTAGAGTGCATCACTGTCAATGACAAAAGGCATTGTTAGCTTGGTGTTAGGACATTGTATTCCTGCTGCCTCTTCGCATTGATTTCTACTTTTTGCTCGCTTGCTTTTAGCCTATAACGTCTTAGATTTTTGAATGACTGAACAATTCAAGATCCACCGCTTTGACTTTATGCCAAGAGCACAAACTGAAGACAATTTGTGGAGACGTGCGTGTGTGTATGTGTGCGAATACACATTCACCCTGTACTTTTTCCTTTGCCATCAGCCTCCTGGCACCCATTTAGCCGCTTCACCTCTCCTGCCCACCTCTTTGCATTTTCCTCTCTATCTCACTGAACTTTTATTGTCTTCCATTATACTGTGGAGGAAAAAGAGAGGCTCTTTTTTTTCGGTGTTCGTTTGACACCAGGTCTGCGTGTTCCTGCATACCGTTGGCTGCCTCCTTCTGCCTCAAGTGGACTCTGCACACAGTCACTGGATTAACCTTGCACTGCTGCGCCCACTCTCTGCATACTGAAGTCAGATTCCCCTCCTGCACACACACACACACACGCACCAGGACAGATAGGGGCACAGGAATGGATGAGCATGTACAGAGGAGAGGAAATGCATATACATGTGCATCACGCAGGCACCGGCAACACCTGACCTGAGTGATGTTAATTTGCTACGACAGTAAGAAGAAGTCTCAGCAGGGAGAAAGGAAGCAGAACAATGGTGCTTCGCCATAAAGGTCAGAGCGAGCGAGCCAGCTAACGAGTCTGTGTAATAAATAGTGAATTAGAAAGTCTTAAAGCGGAGGCAAAAATATGTACTGTGGGTGAAGGGTGCCTGGTTTGACTCGGACATTAATGTGAATAATCATGTTTGAACACAGAGGGTGACTTGGTGAGGAAGTCATCCTTCAGCTGGGCATACAGTCGACAATTTGAGCCTGTTTCTGACCCAACTTTTGTGCTGCACAACAAGGACTGGCTCGGTTTCAGGTTCTACTGGTACATTCCGTTATGTAAACACAGAGCAGTCTAATTTTACGTTGATTAACTACACTGAGATTTGTATAAATGGATTTTTCCAACACAACCCAGGTTAGTCCTCTCATGAGACTCAGTGCAGGAGCTGGTCTCAAGAATGTAACAGCCACCTCACTTATGGTTCAGTATAACCACAATGTTCTGAACAGACACATCACAAACACTAACAAAGCACAAAACATTTGTGTTTTGGAACACAAAACAACAAATTACAAGCCTTCCGGTGATTCAGAGTCTTCTATTGTGAAACACTTACAGGAAGTTGTCATGGTAAATTTGCTGACTTGCAATTCCACTCAAATTGGCCTTGTTCATCGGCTCTCATTAGGAGTCACGCGTGACACCTCATGCTAAAAAGTTGGTATTACCGGTCCGGTCCGGTCCTTTCCGGACAGTCCGGTCTGGTCCAGTCTTTGGCTTAATATCAAACAGGTTTGAAAATGTTTAAATTGGCCCAACTCTATGATGCGTCATGTGGAAGAAAAGATTTGGACAGCAAAATGTAGCTAGCTTACCTCCAATTCTCTCTGCAAAATGAACAAGCAATACTGTCGACATCCTTCTAGCCACGAGCAAGTCCATATATTTTAGAACAGGGCTGCCTAAAGGGGGGGCCCATGGGCAAAAGTTGCACCCCCATAAGATTTGATTTGACCTGCCAGACGTTTCTAGCAAAAAACAAACAAAAAAAATCCATTCATTCATTCATTCATCATTCATTCAAAAAATGAATGCATGAATGAATGAATGAATATAATTATTCGATAATAAAGTCCTTGTTTATGCTGAGGTCAGCAGGAAGAGTCACACTTGGCACACAATTTGTCTATAAAGGGAACTTGGGGATCTTACTGTACCATTTTGTTTTATTAACAATACAAGAGGGGCTCACTTTTGGCCTGTGGTCCACCATTAAGTGTCAGTTTTGGCCCTCCAAGATTAAAAGTTTTAGAAGTTTCGGCATGTAGGGTGGCTCAGATGATCAAGGCAGCTCATTTCTGCCTTGTTAGCATTACTGGTTACAAACAAACTTCTATCTGCCTCTGAGCTTTCAAACAAATCTGTGTTGACAATCGTCAAACAGCCAGAACGTCCCACTGGGGCAGATGGGCCATTTTATTTTCTATTTTACACTCCAGGTCGTGGCTTGACAATTGGGCCAAACAGTGTGAGCTCATAAATCGTGAACTTTGGCTTTACATCGCGGATGATTACCCATACAGTGGGAGGGGAATTAAACAACATTTCTAAAATCACACAGTGTATGCCCAGCTTTAAAAATCAGTCAGTTTTGTTTACCTGTTGGTGGTGTCATGGTAGTTCTGTGCACCTGAGACAAAAGACGCCGGGATGGGATTTATAGAGCAAACACAGCTTTATTCGATCCTGTGTTTTTCATTCAAACTGTCTCTTCCTGGATACACAGTATCAGACGAGTGATACTGAAACAGATGCTTTGCAACAAACAAATAAGACAGATGCAGTGAGGGAGCAGATGCTCTTTTGTTTTATTTCAGACATTATGAGATCATAAGATGTTTCATTTTGGAATATTAGATTCAGCTGCCTTTGATCCCACCGGAGGACTGATGGGGGTGGGGGGGGTGGGGTTTGATTTCACACGCTGTGAAGTTACATCTTAAAGTTGTGTGGGTGTCTTTCACTGTGACATGACATTCCCTTGAATAAAGATTTACACTCATGTACTGTGTAAGGAGAGAAAGAGCTGCTCTCATCAAGAGTTTGTGTGATGGGATCAGCTGTTAGAATCAAGTTTTCATATTAAATGTACAACCCCATGAATCATAATCAACTACAATATTTTCACCGAGCCTTGGGGCAGAGGGGTGGCTGCAAATTGGTTCAGCAACATGATGGCTGCAAGTATTACATTTTGCTGCCTCTGTATTTGAGTCAGGGAGGAGGGCTGCTAATTAGATTTTGTAATTTTGAGAAAGTGTGATTTGCTCGAGCTGGTTAATGGACACTAGAGACATTTAAGACTAGATGTCATCAGTCCGTCATCTCAAAGATGTGCTACATAACTCGCTCCCAACCAGGGGTTTGGGATGCATGACCTCACAGAGTTTACGGTAAAGGACACAAATCAGAAATCAAGTTCTTACTGCTGTAGCATTCTCTGCCTCTGCTTTTCCTGTCAGTTATTTTATCTATCAGGAAATCACGGAGTGTTATTATCTCGCTCATACCATTAGGGATCCAATATACTGGATCAGTGGATCCAATACTGACCTTATTAAGGGGTTCAGGTATTGGCCAGACGTGACCGACAATGATCCCAATGAGTTCCACACAGTGAGCGATACAGATTTTAAATAAGAGCACTGGTATCGGTTTAGTTCTTGGTATCAGCAGTAATTGGTATCTGGACAGAAAACATAGGACCAGTGCATCCCTACATACCACGGCCACTTATCACAGGCAATCAGAGAAGCTGTATCCAAGGCAACATCCATTAAAAAAAAAAAAAAAGTTTTTCACATGACAAATCTAATTTATCATTACCTTCCAAAACAACAAATACAGTATGTTCACACCCTTATCAGCACAGGGACATCCTTTGTCAGTACCTTCAAAAAATGTAAGGGTAGAATGTGCAGCATTGTTTGAAGACGAAGCGCTGCGCTGCGAGATCAAAGCAATGAATAAGAGTAATAAAAGCTTATTTTCTGATTGTTTTGCAGTGATCACGTTCCTAAACAGAAATAAATACACCCACTCCTCCACACAATGCTGAATTTTGTGTGAACACAGCTGAAGTGACCCTCAGTCTGCTCTGCCTGTGTGTGTGTGTGTGTGTGTAAAACTCTTTCTGCAGCTCTCACAGACAAAGAGCCATGGGGAGAGATGGAGAATGCAATTTAACCATATGTTTTTTTTATAGAGTTGCAACATCAAAAACTGCATCCTGTATTGCCTGGGGACCACACACCACTGCCAAACAGGCTGAAGCACAGAGGCACCAGGAACACAGCAAAATATTAGAAAATAAGAAAATACAGGGTCTCTGCAGATACAGACACCACCACACTGTTCTAAGCTATTCTTATGATTTGACAAGTGATTATGTCTAAACATTGTTCTTTTTTAAGGAAAATGCTTTATAATATACATTTATAGTCCAAAATCATTCTAAGATTGATATGACCCTTTGATAATCTGCCTTCAATTCACTTCAGTAAGTTTTAGACACAAAACTACATTTTAAAGGCATAGTTAGCGATATAATCCGACACACTTTTAGTCAAAATCACCGTATTTCTCCTCACTATCCACAAGCTGTCACTTCTGAGAGCATGCTGAAAAAAAAATCTGGTTTCAATTCACAGCCTGGGCTCTGAATTTCAGCAGGTAAATCTGTGGCTCGGACTGAGCCACCAAAACATGGGTCCACCCCCTCACGCCCGGGGGGCCGGTTCATACTCGTGCACAGGTCAGATACAGGGGGGAGGGGGAGTAGTAGGTTGCTTAGCGTGTGCAGTTGGAGTAAGAGAGAGACACGGTATATCAGGTGCAGATATTTTGCATTCGCCATGGCTGAAAAACAGCCCAAGAGAAAACGGTCGGAGGAGCATAAATTAAAAACAAAAAACAAAAACGGAATAAAACGGATTAAAAACGGACGCGGAGGTCGCCGTCTTTCTGCTGGACAGGTGAACAACATTAGCTTTGCGGTGCTTCACATAACAGTAACAGCCGTC
>JAJHUR010131839.1:885-11881 GCA_027495735.1 Lutjanus campechanus | reverse complement strand
AAATAAACACATTCTCATCTTATTAACTGCTTCTTATTTCTCCTGCTGGAATCTGCTGCTGCTGCTGCACAGCTCTGAGTGTGTGTGTGTGTGTGTGTGTGTGTCTGCAGGTAGAAACACTTTCTGCTTTGAACAGAACCTGCAGCTTCTTGTTTGTTTCATTTCAGATAAGAAGGTTTCCAGGTGAAGATTCGGTCAGAAGATGAGCTGCATCAGATTCCTTCAAGAAAAACAAATTCAAACTGAAAAATCTGCTGTTTTTTCACCAGAGGAACAATAATGTAATAAAATAAAGAAGAGAAGAAGATCTGTGACTGCTGCTGCGTTCGTCTGACGAGGATCTTCACTCATTTTGTCGTCAACTTTTCACCATGTTAATTATTTCTGTTTCTGCTCAGTGATTCAGATCTGTGCCAACATGTGATGGGTTCTTCCTTTCTTGGCTCAATCTTCCACCAAGTTTCATTAAGATTGGCCCAGTGTTTGTTTGTTTGTTTGTTTGTTTGTTAACATAATCCTGGTGACAAAAAGAAAAAAGAGGCAAAGAGAAGTGAAAACATTCTGTTCTTGGCAGACGACATGATGCAGCACAAAGAAAAGAAATTAAAATGTTACCAAATTTAACAAAATACCAAAACAAACTGTAGCAAAACAAAAAACAGGATGTGGTTTATAATATAAATAATTATAATGATTAATAATAAGAATAAACTTTATTTGTACAGCACCTGACAACAACATGGACCGAGAGCTTTACATGAAAAACAGACAGAATAAACATAAAAACAGGAAAATAATTCATGTAAAATATAGAAATAAAAAATAAAATCAGATGAATCAGATAAATGAGAGTGTGAGGAAATAATTTAAAAGATAAAAGAAGAATCTATAAAAACAAATGAGACTCGGTGAAGCAGCTGATGTGCTGAACATCGTCTTCAGTCTCTGACCTGGAAGAAACTCTGCAGGTCTTCACACTCGTTATGCTCTGATAGATAATTTCATCATTAACAGATGCTTCTGCTCTGTGATTGGCTGAGCCACGTCAAAAACAAAGTCCAGGTTCTGTTCTTAAAATGACATTATGACTCAAAACTCAAAGTTCAGGACTTGGGACCTGACTCGGACCTTGACCTGGGACTTGAGTGCAAAGACTTGAGACTTGTAACAATAATTTGGTTCCATGAAGGTTAATGAACAAGAACACAAGACAAAAACAACAAAACAAGATGAAAACAACATCGTAAACATCGTGAACACGTGAACATCGTGAACATCATTAACACGTGAACATCGTAAACTTCGTAAACACCGTGAACATCATAAACTTCGTGAACACGTGAACATCGTGAACACTGTGAACACCGTGAACATCGTAAACACGTGAACATCGTAAACATCGTGAACATCATAAACATCGTAAACATCGTAAAAACCGTGAACATCATAAACATCGTGAACATCATAAACATCGTGAACATCATAAACATCGTGAACATTGTAAACATCGTGAACATCATAAACATCGTGAACACGTGAACATTGTAAACACCGTGAACATCATAAACATCGTGAACATCGTGAACACCGTGAACATCATAAACATCGTGAACACGTGAACATCGTGAACACATGAACATTGTAAACACCGTGAACATCGTAAACACGTGAACATCGTAAACATCGTGAACATCGTAAACATCGTGAACATCGTGAACACCGTGAACATCGTAAACACGTGAACATCGTAAACACTGTGAACATCGTGAACACTGTGAACACCGTGAACATCGTAAACACGTGAACATCGTAAACATCGTGAACATCGTAAACATCGTGAACATCATAAACATCGTGAACATCGTGAACATCGTAAACACGTGAACATCGTAAACACTGTGAACACCGTGAACATCGTAAACACGTGAACATCGTAAACATCGTGAACATCGTAAACATCGTGAACATCGTAAACATCGTGAACATCATAAAAGAGGACAACTTTTTACTTTTATACATAAACTACGCGACTACATTTCAGAATGTACTCAGTACTTCTACTTTTACACGAGTACCTGTGTTCCTGTCCACAGCAGGACATTGGTTCTCCTGCCGTATCGACACTGACTGTGGAGAAGAACCTTAATAATACAAACTGTCCCTTTAAAATGGCTGATTCAGGGACTGATGGTCTTAAGTTTATTGACGAGGACGTCGTGAACGTTTGTAGAGACAAATGAGCCGGTGATGTCTTTGTCCCTGGAGGAGGAACCCTCTGAATGTTTGAAGAACAGATAAATCAGTTTGTTTGTTCCGTCACACGTTCTCACGTTTCCAGTAAACACAGTGAGATGATGTTTTATCAGAGAACCACAGCTGTGTGCGTCCAGAGGAAGAAGAAGAAGAAAACAGTCTTATTGTCCACGTTCTCAGGATGTTTTACATGATGACAGTTTTGATGTAAATCCGCTCTCTGCTGGCCTCTGATTGGTCAGCTCGGTGTCAGCTCTCAGCCTCGGGGCCACTCGCTGCTTTTATCATCTTCCTCACTCAGAGCGAATAAAAGCTGGTTATGTGATAAAAATTTAAACAAGCCTCCCCCCCGAGGAAATCAAACGGGGATCATTTGTCAGCGTGGCTGCAGCTTATAGATTTGTGCTTATAACCCTCCATAACTCAGCGGCTGCTTGTGCCGCCTGCAGACGTGTGTGTGGGGGAGAAGAGAAGAAGAAGAAGAAGAAGAATGAGTGAAATACGATTGTTCTGCCTCAGCACGTCTGTCAGCGACGGGATGAAGACGTGCTTTTGTTCTTTTTAACAAAGGAACACAGGAAATCAATACAGCTGCTGACCACACAGCTGGAATTAATGAATAATCAATTTACAACGTGGGGACAAAAGTATGTGGACGTCTCAGCTGCTTCTGCTCCGGACGTCAAAATAAAGGAGGGAAATATTTCTATTATCTGATTCCTGTGTTTTCTGATTCTGATCACTGCTCGCTCACGTTCTGACTCGCTTCGGTCTCGTGTGTATTTTCTTGGACTTGTTTCAGTCTTGTGGACGTCGTGACTTGGACTCATCTTGTTGTGTATGTTTTGACTCTCGGACTCGTCTGACTCGGACTTGTCTGACTCAGACTCATCTGAACTGACTCGTCTGACTCAGACTCATCTGACTCGGACTCGTCTGACTCGGACTTGTCTTACACATCAGTACAGTTGTTTTCTGGAGCAGTAAGATTCACCTTCACTGATGATGCGTTCAGGTACAAACGGACGGCGGCACTCGTGGACTTGTTTTGAACAGTGGGAGGAGGAGACACGGCGGCCATCTTTATTTACGTTGATGTTAAAACCAAAGACAAGAGATGTGACACATAAAGACACACTTCAGGTTCACACACACAGTGAATTAAACATGAGTTGTGTTGCGTTCACTGTCAGCTGGGTTCAGTACAATAGAAACACGAGGACACTCCCGTCCACAGACTTTTGTCCAAACATTGACGCGTCCTCCAGGCTGCCTGATCATCACGTTACTGGACTGAAACAGGAAACGTGTTTTGTCCCTCTGAAGGACTCGTCCTCTGAAGGTGAGTCAGCGAGTCCGTCCTTCAGAGGACAGCAGGTTAATGATCTCAGGTCCCCCCCTCAGGACTGGCTGTGACATCATCAGGGGGCTGAACTAGCGATGCGTTCAGGTGCTCAGCAGGTCGTACATACAGTCCTTCTTTCCTCTGAAGTCACATACAGAACCAGCAGGTCGCAGCTTTTCTTCTTCACGCTGAATCGGTTCTATTTTTACAGACGGAGAACAGACACCGTGTGAGGATGAAATAATTAGTTCCAGTGAATCCAGGAGCTATTTTTGATCATCAGCCGAGATCTTCAAGTCATGTGACTGCGGAAAAAAAAGAAGATGAGCAGTGAGACAAAGAAATGTTTGAATGTTCCACAGTGTTTGTTTCTGTCGTCACAAACAAGATGAAAATATTGTTTAAAGATGTTTTACTGAGTTTACCTGCTGCTGTTCACTGAAGAGGTGCATTTAAGGAACCATCAGGCATTTTATTTCTTTAAAAAAACAAATCAGTTATTAATTAAATATAAGTTGTACAAAACTTTGTGTTTTATGAAAAGAGTTTTGTTTAATGTTGTTGTGTTTTGACCCTCAGGGCCACCGTACATTCCTCCTCTACATCACTTTGTTTTTATTTTCTCCTCCGTCTGTTATTTATCTGTTCGTCCAGACTGATCTGCTGTCACTGAGCTTCAGGACGGAGACACAGTTATCATTGTTCCACTGACACACTCATACGTCCACATTTCCTCCACGTTTGTGTGACTGCTGACTTTGTGAAGCTGTCGGAATCTTTACACTAAAAACTCTCAGTAAAGAATGATTGTATTTATGCTTCAGTTTGTTAGTTTGTTCTTTAGATTCTCAACACTTTTATTTATTAGCTTTAATTTTTCTCCACTTTTCAGACAGTAAGAGAAAAATGTTTAATATTGTCATTTAATTCAGTTAGTTTTTTGTTGTTTGTGTGGTTGATTTGTAATTTTGTCTGTTTTTTAAGTGTCAGTGTTTGGAAAAAAATATTTAGCGAGTGAACAAACCGCCTCGTCTCACAGATTTTTATTTTACTCCTCTTTTCTCCTGTTTTCACGCAGTGAGACGGTTCTTAGGTTTAATCTTGTAACTTTGATTGTCGGGTAGTTTGCTTAGTTTTTAGTTTTATTGTAGTTGATTTGTTTTTTGGTTTGTTGTTGTTGGACATAAAATATTGATTGAGTGGACAGACAGGACTGTAAGGAGCAGTAATGGACAGAGTTCACACTCAGCTGTCTGCAGAGACGTTCCACATGTTCTATTATTAATCCCTCATCAGTGAAGTTTCTTGTAGGTTCAGCTCCTCTGACCAGCTGGAGGTTTTTGATCAGAGGCGGATCAACACTCGTCCTCTCCAGACCTTCAGCTGCGGTTTGCTCTCAGCTTTGGAAGTTTTTGATTTTATTGCAGATGATTAATGTTTGGTTTGAGTGTCCAGCTGTGTGGAGATCCAACCGAACACAAGCTGAGGAGCTCACTTTAACTTCTACCACAACATGTGCATTAAAAACTGAGAGGAAAACAGACGTTGGCATTAAAAGTAGGTTGATACAAAACTAATAAATGTTTTGTACATAAATAAAACCAACTTCAACATAAAGGAGGCAGTCAGGAAACAGATTTAGATGAAAAACAAATGAGTTGTTGGTTTTATTTAAGACATAAATGACGTTTCTTTGCAAAACTTTACATTATGTTGAGCTACATTAACTTTACATCATTTACACCATGATGCTTTACGTCATGATACTTTACTTTGTCTTCATTTACATAAATGTATCCATGTGCTGTTTTACTTTATGTTGTGTTGCTTAGTGTCGTGTTGCTGTGTGTTGTGTTATTTTAGGTTGTGTTGCTTGGTGTTGTGTTGCTGTGTGTTGTGTTATTTTAGGTTGTGTTGCTTTACATCATGTTACTTTCCCTTATTTTACTTTTACGTTGTTTTGCTGAGCCTTGTGTTGTTTTGTGTTGTTGTTCTGAATCATTTTACTCTGTTGTTTCACTTTATGTCATTTGATTTTACGTCATGTTCTTTACGTTGTTTTGCTTTACATTGTGATGCTTTACCTTATTTTTTATTGTGCCATTTTATTTTTTTTATCATTTTACTTTACATCATAATACTTGACTTTGTGTTTATGTCGTTTTACTTTGCATCATGTTACTTTGTCCACTTTGCACCTTTGTAGCATTTCTTTATGTAATGTTGCTTTACGTGGTTTTGCTTTACGTGGTGTTAATTTACGTGGTGTTACTTTACGTGGTTTTGCTTTACGTGGTGTTACTTTACGTGGTGTTGCTTTACGTGGTTTTGCTTTACGTGGTGTTGCTTTACGTGGTGTTGCTTTACGGGGTGTTACTTTACGGGGTGTTACTTTACGTGGTGTTACTTTACGGGGTGTTACTTTACGTGGTGTTACTTTACGTGGTGTTGCTTTACGTGGTGTTACTTTACGTGGTTTTGCTTTACGTGGTTTTGCTTTACGTGGTGTTACTTTACGTGGTGTTACTTTACGTGGTTTTACTTTACGGGGTGTTGCTTTACGTACTTTATGTGAAGGAGTTAATTTATGGGCTATTACATTCTGGGAACATTCATTTATGTGACATTACCAGTAAATCTTCGATGAACTCCGATGAGAACTGTAAGGAGTGGAGGTGTAGCTCAGGTAATCAGATGATGTCACACTGTCACATGATGTCACCTGCATGAACCTGCTGCTGATCACTGAGATCCTGCAGAGCAGAGATGTGAGCGAAACTTATAAATAAATATAAAGTTTATAGAACAGATTGTTTATATGTTCAGATATAATAATATGCAGTTATGTTCCTGCAGGAGGTTTAATTTTGTTCTGTTGAAGTCCTGATGGGAAGAAAAAGAAGAAGAAGAAGAAGGAGAAGAAGAAGAAACCCACCGACCGACTGCATCTCTTTCCTCCACATGCAGTTTTCATTACCAGTGTTATTAATTAATGTTCAGGCCGTTAACAAAGAGCGAAGCGAAGCCTCTGCAGCTCGATGAACGCAGCTCAGTCGAATCAGGACGCTCGATGTGCTGCTGAATAAATTAACATCCTCATTGTTGGGCGTCATCAGTGAGTTAGAGCTTTAATTTTCTGAGGTAGAAACTTATTAATATTTGGTCCCAGGGACGTCTTAAATGAGAGAAGAATATTCAAAGAAGCATCGAGTAGATCCACCCAGGAGCTTTTTATCACGCTCGCCTTTTATTTATTCATATTCAGCTCCGATATAAACACACACACACACACCTCAGATCGTGTTCGGTCCTCCGCTGACATTAGAACCATATTACAACATTTTTATGTTTGTTTTAGCTCGTTAAATATTTAAAACACGCTGCTCTTGATTCTGTTATATGACCCAACAGCTCTGACAAATCCCAAAACCTCCTCCCAGCTCAGGTTTGTTTTCAAAGTCAAAGAAGAAGAAGTCGACTTTCAACAAGAGGAGAAAAGCAGCAGCCGAGTGAGCGCCCCCCTGAGGCTCCGATGCTCTTTACACATCAGGACTGTGCTGAGTCTCCTTCATGAGTTCTCAGTAAATACTGACTGGTTTAAAGAACATTTTCCCTCACGTCTCCAAAAACAAAGATCGGTGAGTCAACAGCTGTTTGAGTCCAGGACTGAACTTTCTGAAACTGGTTAAATCAGGAAAAGTGACTGAGGATGATTAACGTGTCTTTATTCATGTTAAATCAAATACATAGTTTTGCATACAGACTTTTGTTTAAATTGTTAAGGGGGCGCCTGGACCTCATGATAAAAACATACAAGATAAGAAGGTATTATTATTATTATTATTCATAAAAAGGAGAGATAATAACAATCCTAAAACAAAACACACTTTAAAGTGAACTAAAAGAGAAGAGATGAGACGTCGTGATCTCGTCTGGAGCTCTTTGGTCCAACTGTTACATGTGATGATGGAAATCTAAAATCAACACGGCTCAGTTTGACTC
Source organism: Lutjanus campechanus (assembly GCA_027495735.1). Classification (NCBI taxonomy): domain Eukaryota; kingdom Metazoa; phylum Chordata; class Actinopteri; order Lutjaniformes; family Lutjanidae; genus Lutjanus; species Lutjanus campechanus. Next base: position 4,281 of record JAJHUR010131839.1, on the reverse strand, counting down.
CACGCTGCTGAAAGTGTTTTTAACCAGGCGGGTGTGTTATTAATACAGCATCAACACGAGACAAACTCATAAAGAGACAACGTGTTACAGGTGAACAACTTTCATTGGATAAGTGGTTGAACAGATCGACAGCTCCAAACATACGTGTAACCACATCAGAAACAACATGTATGTGTCATAAACACTGATGAAGTGTTTGTTGTGGTTCTTTAACAGTCGATCCTGAAGATATTCAGAAGAGTCTCTGATGATATTTAATGAATATTGAGCAGCAGCAGCAGCAGCGTCACACTCCTGCAGTCCTGTTTCATCCTGTCGACTCTGCAGGTTCCACCTTCTGCTCCACTGTAACAGGATTTCCAGCCGCCGTCACAGAGGAAACATTAATGATCTCTGATGAATTATGACAGACGAGGAGGAGGAGGAGGAGGAGGAGGAGGAGGGAGTCACGGCTCTCGTGTCGTGGTTAATAGAAAAGATTTGATTAAAAGATGAGCAGTGACCTGGATCAGGTCTGTGTGTTTTTCTGGTTTCTGTCTCGACCTCACGCTCCGACTCGTTAACTGAATGTTTGTTCAGGGATCAATCAGCTCGTTATGAATTCATGAAATCATGTTCAACATCACCTGTGACACCGACGCTCATTACACGGTTCACACCTGAACGTCTCAGAGTTCCGCCGTTTGGGTCTGTCACAGACTGACTCAGGTGAGACAGGTGATGAATGTTTTGTGAAGCTATAATGATGAAAATCTTTACAAATCATGACTTTTGATTGATCAGCTTCTCTCTGTGATCTGATTGGTTCCGCTTCACTTATGTAACTAACGTGTGTATTTTACCAGGCAGGTGATTGGATGAACCATCGATCAAACACAACCAATCAGATCAAACTCCTGTTGAAGATCACAGTATCTTCACTAACCTCTTCTGGAGTCGTCGGTGAACCTGAAGCCACGCCCACAGCTGCCAGTGGTCCCTCCTGGGATGCTGATTGGCTGCACCAGCTTTGGTGTTGGAAAGAAATCCAGACTTTTTCCTGGTCTGAGTTTGGACGTTTTTCTCGCAGGCTGCAGATCAGTCAGTGAGTTTTCTGTTTGTTCTCCTGAGAACACTGGTGGAGTTCTTCATGTGTTTCTGAAGAAAAGAAGAGAAACAAACTGCTGTAAAGTCACAACTGGTTCTGGTCCAGATGTTGAGACGAGACTCTGTGGGCTCATGATCGATGATGACGGAGGCGTTAAAACAGGACGACGGCGAGGAGATGATGATGTCACACAGGACATCACAACAGTTTTCTACAGAAACAGTTTGGAGACTGAATGAAAGTGAAGATTAAAGCTGATTCACAGATAAATATGGGATCATATCTCAGAGTCCCAGGATGAGAGTTTTATTTGACTCTTTGATAGTTTTTTATTCAAACGCTGCCTCCTCTTCATCCTCTAATCTCTGCTCTTTCTTTAAGATGGAGGATTCAGACGTCTGCGTTTTTATCAGCAGAGACACTCTGGAGACAGAGAGACGTCCACAAAGAGACACAAAGACGAAGAAATTTAAAAAACAAGAAGACAGAGACATGACTCAGAAATACCAGCAGCTCAAACTATTATGATTATATTTATTTATGAAGGTTTACAGGAACAAAAGATCAAGAAAAGCAGAAAGTTCCTTTTTATTGCCTTTTAATGAATAAATGATTTAATTGAATAAATTAAAATATTGCAGATGATTTTTCTGTTTCTGTGGCCACAGTCAGTGAATTTCTTTACTTTGACAGAAATAAAACCTGATCAGCTGGAGTTCTTTAAATGGAGAGAATCTCTGGAGTTATTTTACAGACTCAGTCCTTCAGGAGCTTTAATAATCAGCTCGGAGGATCTCTGGGATCTGACGGCTTTCACAGTCACTTGACTGCAGTCAGCTGATAAGAGGAAATGAGCCGCAGTCGGACATGTTTCACAGCTGATGGTATCGCAGTCAGCTGGCCTCTGTCAGCACAAACAGCGGCGTTACACAAGTCAACACTTCCTGCTCATCGTGGAGGTGAGACGATGGTTTCAGGTTGTTAAATAATCTTCCACCACCTGCAGAACCATTTAGATCAAAGGATTTTAACCTGAAACTTACAATCAGACGTCACGAGATTCAACCATCGCACTTTTTCACTTTGTGTTCCTGACATAGAGAACCCCAATATCACTGTTAAAACTCACAGAGAACCCCAATATCACTGGTAAAACTCACGGAGAACCCCAATATCACTGGTAAAACTCACGGAGAACCCCAACATCACTGCTAAAACTCACGGAGAACCCCAACATCACTGCTAAAACTCACGGAGAACCCCAACATCACTGCTAAAACTCACGGAGAACCCCAACATCACTGCTAAAACTCACGGAGAACCCCAATATACTGCTAAAACTCACAGAGAACCCCAACATCACTGATAAAACTCACGGAGAACCCCAACATCACTGCTAAAACTCATAGAGAACCCCAACATCACTGCTAAAACTCACGGAGAACCCCAATATCACTGCTAAAACTCACAGAGAACCCCAATATACTGCTAAAACTCACGGAGAACCCCAACATCACTGCTAAAACTCATAGAGAACCCCAATATCACTGCTAAAACTCACAGAGAACCCCAATATACTGCTAAAACTCACAGAGAACCCCAATATAATGCTAAAACTCACAGAGAACCCCAATATCACTGTTAAAACTCACGGAGAACCCCAACATCACTGCTAAAACTCACAGAGAACCCCAACATCACTGCTAAAACTCACGGAGAACCCCAATATACTGCTAAAACTCAAGGAGAACCCCAATATCACTGCTAAAACTCACAGAGAACCCCAACATCACTGCTAAAACTCACGGAGAACCCCAACATCACTGCTAAAACTCACGGAGAACCCCAATATCTACACTAGAAGTTGTAAAGAACGTCAGCATCAATGCAAGAGATCATCAAGATCTTAAATACATGAACTGCCACCATTTTTCCTGAAGATGGAACGTTTTCATAATTCTGCAGAACTAAAAATCTTTTAAATCTACTGAGTTTCTACTGTTTGTTTGTTCTTTTTCTTTCTTTTATAAATATTTTCTGTTGTTTGTTTGTTTCATATAAAACATGTGATGTTTGAAACTGTGTCGTCTGCTGTTCACATGTACAAACTGTCGTCATCCTGAGCTCTTTAAATAAAGTTTGTGTGTCTGTGTGTTTTTCTGAGCTTTTGATGTTGATGGTTGTGTTGTTCATGTGTGTATTTGTGTGTGTTTGTGTGTATTTGTGTGTGTTTGTGTGTGTTTGTGTGTATTTGTGTGTGTTTGTGTGTGTTTGTGTTTGTTTGTGTTTGTTTGTGTGTGTTTGTGTGT
>JAJHUR010131838.1:6976-43528 GCA_027495735.1 Lutjanus campechanus | reverse complement strand
TGTGTGTGTGTGTGTGTGTGTGTGTGTGTGTGTGTGTGTGTGTGTGTGTGTGTGTGTGTGTGTGCATGCATACAATATTGTTTCAGTGGCTTTCATTGATAGGCCTTGATGTGGGATTAGCCAGCAGTGGAACTTAACTCTGGCCCCTCCTTCAAAATGGCCGACAGGAAGGAAGCTGCCTCAGACAGGGTCACAGCCCCTCCCATTTTCTGAAGGGGACCTTGAGTTGAATGCTTTTCTTTCTCATTAAATCCCAAGACGCAGAGACAGAGGAATCAGTTTGACATTGCTTTGTCTTTTCTACTCTGAGTGACTGAAGAGATTCTCAGTAAAGTTGCATTGGATCTTTGTGTATTTTTACCATTTAAAGAAACTTTTTTAAATTCCAAAAGCTCATTCTGAGATTCTAAAACCTCCTCCAAGCTGAACGTAGTAAAAGATATCGTAAGTCACTATCAGTAGCAGTATGACTGACTTGGATTATACTTGTGTGCTTCAGCCTCTCCTCAGAGCTCTCATACTCCAAGAGGTCTGTGAAAAGTCAGCTAAAAAAAAAGGTGCCCATACCTGAAGTGACTCTGGCCCCAAGACCTTCACCCTTGGTGGACTGAGACCAGCTGGCCGTGAGGGTCTGGTGGTGATATTGACCCAGGGTCCTGCAAGTAGGTAACAATATATGTTTAAAGATCCTACTTCGTAACAGTGAAGGGAGAAAGTTATGCAAGTGTGACACAAAGTAGTGAATTCTGTAAAGTTACTAGAGTGTGTAAAATGCAACATTCACACCTCTTGGTCAGACTTACCTGTGGTGTTGCCAGCCTGATTACGGAGCACAAGTCGATACTGGTAACTAGTCCATGGACTGAGAGCTGATGAAGAGTCCAGGAAGGACAGAGGAGGAGGGTCTGGTGGGAGATGGCCCACTGTGGACACTTGTTTGGTCCCAGCAACTCTGCGCTCAATCAGCCATCTGCACCCAGCACAATACACAATGTAGTTTATATACAGATCATGTCACAGAGGGACTGAAGTGCATTTATGTTACAGTTTTTCCTAATTTGCTTTGGCTCAACTCTCAAATCAGAATTACATTTTTCAAAACATTAAGTTCAAATGTCTGAACAACTAGTATGTTGTTCACAACAGAGTTAAATTTCTCATTCATTCAAGCAATTGGCACACGTTTTACTGTGTTCAAATGAGTAAGTATAACTGTCAACAAATTTGCACATTAACCACTTGCATATAGCTTACTGATCAAAACTGATGAGTTGATTTTTGGTGAAACTGTCAAACTCTTCACAACTTCTAAACAGTCTTTCATCATCTGAGCCATCACATGCAAATAACCCATTCAATCATCAAAATCTATCAGACATGCACTTATATTCCATAAACATCTATGACATGTAATGTTTGTGATGGCAAATGAGCTGCCAGGTGACAGTAATGAACAAATAAATGAACAAGGAATCATATGGAGGTCATTTTGTGGCAAATTTTCTATATATAAGATCAAAGGTGAATTTTCTGCTCATAGTAACTGTAATCACAGGTGTAGTGAACTCAGTTGATCCCCTCTGAAATGGGGCTGAGAGTTTAAATTTAGCAAATACGTACAAATGTGCATATCATTTTTCTTACTGTAAATTACTGGCCTTTACTAGTAAACTTTTACCTACTGTTGAAATCTGAATCTAAAGCTCAGCACTATACACAGCAGCATTCAGCAAGACAAAACTGACATTCTTGCATTGTGTAGTGAGCAATCAAACATCTAAACATTTTGAGTAGTACAGGTCACAAGATGATAAAACAACTTTTCATTCTGGTGGCATTGGCCAGTTTCCTGACACAAAATTAGGTTTCGAAAATGAAATGTTTTGTGTTGTAATGTTCAGTGAAACAGTTGTGACAACTGCACTTACAGTTTTGAGAAAGTTAAGACTGTTTTGAGAAATAAGGCGAAACGAAATGGCAATATCACTCACCGCTCCAGTGGTCCATTGCTCAACTCTGGTGCACCCCAGGACAAGAGAACAGAGGTGGGGGTGTCAGAATAAAGGTGAGGTGCAGGAACACCTTCAGGGGGAGCTGGGAGGGTACGAAAGCTCTGGGACATCCCAGACACTGAACAGCCCACACTGGTGCATGCTTCCACCTGGATGTTGGAAAATAATTTCGTAACATCACAATCTGATGTGTTTCTAACAGTTTTCCTCAGTCACTGAATCTAAATTAATAGTAATAAGAACAGTATTACTTCTCAGTTAATACTCTGCCACATTCAACTGCTATTTTACAATGTGTATTTAAGTGGAAACAAAAAAAAAAAAGAAAATAGTGTGAAGAGACATTTAAACATTTTTTAAAAATTATCCAATGTTTAATCTATCATACTTTATGGTACAGTCTTGCATTGTATCATAGTATCATTCTAATGTATTGTACCTGTAGGCTGTAGGTCTGGTACGGCAGCAGGTCGAGGAAAGTGTAGCTGGTTGTGTTCCCTGGAACAGTGATTGATAGAGGGGATGAACTTAAATCTGAAGCTGCACTAAAGAAACCAGAGATGGGACTGTAGAAGAAGTCTTGTTTTAGAATATGTTCAGTATTAGGAGTGGCTGCATTGCTTGGGTTTGACAGTAAAAGACTGGGGCTTGGGTTTACACTGGCAGTAGTGGGGTGAAATGAGATGGAACCAGGACTTTGGCTTCTATTGCTTCCACGAGTGTACTCAATCTGGCTGTCTTTTGTGATACCAGGCCTCAAGCTAGAAAAAGAGTTAAGGAAGAGGTTGGATTGAGTGCCTTGGACTGTGCTTGAGCTGACATTACTGTCTTTGTTGACAGTAGATATGGAGATGTGGCTTGAGCCTGGGGTTGGTCTGAGGTTATGACCTGAGTTGAGATATGCCCCCTCATTGCTGGGCAGAAGGCTTGGGTTAGGACCTAAGCTGGAGTTGAGGGTTGTGCTGGTGCTGGAGACTGAGTTGGAGGTAAGATAGAGGGTATAATTGGTGATAATGCCATTTGGTTGGGAGGGAGGTGCCCAGGTAATTGTTACACTTCGAGGATGGAGCCCTGATACAGCTGGCGTGTCCATTGGTCCTGGACCTGGGGATAAAGTGAAATAAATAATTAAATAAAAATACACAAAGACGAAAACTAAAAAAAGCGAGAGATGAATATACTCTTTGCGTGCGTGCTTATAGAAATGTGAGAGAAAAAGAGGAGGGGGATTTGTTCTAAAGAATTATTTGACAAGTAACATCAAGAATGACATCAGAAGGACAAAGAGTGATTTTTTTTCCATTCTATATCCAAGGGATTAACATGGAAACTCTTTCTCTCTCAATTTCTCCCCCAGAGCAAACCAAGATTGTATTTATGGATTTATGCAGTTCTTGTGACTGTTTGAATGTGAGTCTGTGCATCTTTCAGTGAGGAGTTCAGGAAGTGATGTGTAGGCCAGGCTGGACTGGTGGGAACATTGTTGCCCTACTTTGACTTTGCTGTACACAGGCACAAATACATGACACACACACACATGTGCAAACACACACATATGACCCATTACTGGGACATTAGTTCTATATAAGTGATATGTTGTACATTATCAACATTATCAGCAGAGTTGGGGATTAACAAGTGACATATTTAAAATACAAAATATGACTAACTGTATTCTGTTAGAGTTCAAATTGGTGCTACTCTGACTACAGTGACTGTCTTGATTATTACTTTATTTTTGTTTTATTCACTCTAAAATCCATATGAGGCATGTGTTTTCCATCCAGCGTTTAAAAAAAAGTGAACCTGCCACACAGCAGACAGGAGGAGACACACAGCTAGGACGCCATCAGGAATGCATTTTTTGCATGGCTATATAAACAACATTTTACCCATACCTATGTGGTCAACAGGGTTGCAACAATAGGGTGCAGTGCCAGCCCTGCTTGCCATCAACCATACTGTTTTCCACATCAAAAGACTTGTTCTGTCATGCTAATGAGGGTCTAATGTTAAGAACAGAGGGCGCTGAACGCTATACAGATTGTAAAGTGATTTTGAGCTATAAAATTTGACTCGACTTGCTCATTAATTCGGCTAACTAACTAGCTAATTAGCTTAGCTGAACTACCAATATGATTAAACACCAAATTCAGGTTATATTCTTTGGATATGTGTGGCATGTATAAGCTGCTCTACTATTTCTGGACAATTTCATTTAATAACATTAGTGCCGTCTGTGACCTAGTGAGGACATCAGGTGAACTGCATTCAGAGTGAAAGTATTCCAAAAGTAATCCAAAGTATTTTGAATATGTTACTTAATTTGAGTAATCTAATTAAATGAAATACACATTCTGTTTACCTGTGCAACTCCAGCAGTGTTTTGCGGGCTAACAAAATAAACCTGATTCTGTGAGTAGATACTGACAGAATTTACATTTTTGGGTGAACAATCCCTTTAAATTCTTCAATCAAGAGGGCAAAATTATCCTCACAAGTGTAAAAAGCATGTAGGCAGACAGAGATTTATATCAGAAGGCCACGGGCACAGACACACACAGGGTCACATGATTTGCACATGTCCATGCACGGATAAGAACCTACACAAGACTAGTCAGAGGGATATTTCACTCCATGGTAGCTCATTTGAAGGTAATGCACCCTCCCCCCTCCTCCCCCGGCATTTACATCCCACTGTACTGCTCTATAATGGACACACACAGATGCATGTCCATATACATAGACACACACTCTTCCTAACACACACACTCAGAAGCCCACACCCACAGTGATGCAGTATAGCAGTAATGGTGCTGTGTGAAGGGCAAGCAGATCAAGGTGACTGAGCGGACTGAGGGAGCGTGCTGCGTCGCTAAGTGCTACCGCTAACCGCTAACGGCTTTCCCAGATGGCGGTGTGTGTGTGTGTGTGTGTGTGTGTGTGTGTGTGTGTGTGTGTGTGTGTGCGTGTGTGTGTGTGTGTGTGTGTGTATTTGTGTGTGTGTACAAGAGAGAGACAGAGAGAGGGTGAAAGAAGATGAGCGGTTGAGAGTATGCGTGCATGACTGTATGAGAGATAAAGTGTGTAAGCATGTTTATGTGTTTGTCAGCATCCGCGCACGTAAGACAGCGGTTGTGTAAGGAAGTGTTTATTTTGCAGACTACTAACTGATCAGCTTCACTTCACACAGACTGAGATGCCAACAAACATTCAGTGTTTGGCTCAGGATGCTCCAGTTCTCCTAAAAGTTTAAAATGTCTATTAGTTTAATGTAGGGCTGCCGCTAATAATTATTTTCATTATTGATTAATCTGTTGATCATTTTGTCAATTAGTTGCTTGATCCATAAAATGTCAGAAAATGGTCAAAAAAAAGAAGAAAAAGTTTTTTCCCAAAGCCCAAGAGGATGTCCTAAAATGTCTCGTTTTGTCCACAACCTAAAGGTATTCAGTTCACTGTCATAGAGGACTGAAGAAAACAGATGATACTCAGAGGATCAGAGGATTTGGACATTTTTTCTTTAAAAATGACTCAAAACGACTAATCAATTATCAAAATAGTTGACATTTAATTTAACAGTTGACAACTAATCAATTAATCAACTAATTGTTGCAGCTCTAGTATGATGCTTATCACAATTCAAACACTTTGCTGCAAATTTAATTTGGATATTATGTTTTTCAGTATGTCTCCCATGTTTTAAATAGCCCAAGCAGCACTATTTTTATCAATTAATCTGATTGTCTGAAATTACACTGATTGCTACTAATCCTATAGTAATATGACACAAGAAACAAAGTTAATCCTTTTAAAAAGTCAACATTAATCGTAAAAGGCTGGTGCTTTAAGTGGGTAACTATTGTTCTCTGAGCTTTTTATTTAATAAATTAGGCAACATAAAGAAAAAACTGGCATGGAGTTTGCTAATTTGAGCACACACACAGCAAGGGCTATAACTAACTATAATTTTCATTATCAGTTCATCTGAAGATTATTTCATGATTAACTGATTAATCATTTAGTCTCAAAGATTGTAGAAAAAATGCTCCCCCCTCCTTTTCTCTCCCTCTCGTTCCAGCAGATGACCCCTACCCTTAATAAAGAGCCTTGATCTGCTCGAGGCTTCAATGTGTTAAAAGTTTCTCCTCGCCACAGCCACCTCAGTACTTGTTCTTGGGGGAACAACTAGGCTTTTAAAGAGTATGGTCTGGACCTGCTCTATATGAAAAGTGCCACAAGATAACTTTATGAGTTGGTGCTATACAAATAAAACTGAATTGATCACACTTTCCCAGAATCCAAAGTGGCATCTTCAGATTGTTTTTTTTTGTCCAACTAGCAGTCTTAATCCCAAAGACTCTTCATTTTCTTTCATAAATGACAAAGAAAACAGCATGACAATGACATTTTAGCTCAGAAAACTACTGAAACGATTTGTCGATTATCAAAATAGTTGGCAACTAATTTTCTTCAGATCAACTTATCCATTAATCGACTAATTGTTGCAGCTATATGCAGTCAGACACAGACAGAAGCACATCACAGGTAAAGCCCCAAAGATACATTAAGATGGCAGCCAGCCAGTCACACACACTCTTTTTCCATCTCCCACACAAATAAACAACAATATAAAAACGGTGATGTAAAGCTTGGCTGATTTTACAGATCCCAAATATTCCATCAACAACCCATCTCTCCTTCTATCTACATCTCTCCTTCTGTCTCTTCCCTCTTCTTCTCTTTTCCTCTCTCTGACCCCTTCCTTCCCTCTACCCCACCACCTTTCTCTCATTTTCCTCCGTATCTCTCCGTTACTCGTGCTTTGTGTCGTGGTCTCTCTCCCTCTTTTGCTCCCTCTCTCCGGTCTCCCTGCTAAATAAACAATGCAGAGAGTTGACCTTTTGGGTTAACAGGTTTTTATGCTAGCTCTACTCAGCACTCACACTGATTCAATTACCACCAAAGGTCCACTGAACCCCGCGAATAACCAAGGAGCCCGTCTCCCTGTCTGTCTACGTGCATATCTGGCGGCCTGTCTGTGTGTCTCGTTGCGCTCTCGTTCATCTTTGCGGCAGGCTGGGATGTCTCTCTACCTGTTTGTCTAATTAGATATTCTGCTTCTGTCTATTTGACCATATTCTTGTCTGCCTCACTGTTTCCTTCTGTCTGTCAGATGAAAATGTTTGTCTGTTCCAACAACAGACAGGTGAGATACACAGAAAGGAGGACAGACAGATTGTAGATAGAAGTCCTCAATTGTAAGTAATTTTATCACAAAACACAATCTTGTCTCCTTGATCCAGCCCCCATCAACCACCCCAAAATAACCCCCGCTGTCACCCCCATTCCTCCCTCATTCCCTCTCCTCCTCCCCTCCCCCTCTCCCTCTAAGTGTTGAGTGTTATTTAGGCTTTACTGGCGCGTGTAAAATTCTGCAATTTGAAGGGCTGTTAAGTTTTTCAATTGAAATTTTCATTTAAGATGCAGGTGATGCTTTTTCCCTTTTTTTTTATTTTACTGACGCTTTACTGCTCTCTGGATAGAAGGGAACGAGTGTTAGGGGAATGCATAGCAACCCCTCTCTCTCTGGTTTCTTGACTCCTTATCTCTCTTTCTCCATCCCGCTTCTCCATCCTTCATCCTCCCTTTCCCAACTGCTCTTCTTTTCCCCTGTCTCTCACTTACCCCTGCCTCTTCTCTCCCCCCCCTGCCTCTTCGACCTCTTCATTCCGCCATGCCTTTCCCTCCTTCTTTCCCCTCTCGCTTCATCCCTCCCTCCACACCTCCCACCCTCACTCCTCCTCTCTCCAGTAAAACACAGTAGCAGAAGGCTAAAACAGGAGTGCGGGGCCGCCAAGCCTTAAATCACATTTATAAGGATTTGGTTAGCATAGTAATAACACAATCAACTGACAAGGGCTGGGAGAGGGGGAGGGAGGAAGGTGTGTGTGTGCATGTGTGTGTGTATACATGTTATGTAGCTTCTTGTGCCTATCTGTGTGTGTTTATGTGTAGGAAAGGGCCAGTGTAGGTTTAAGTGTGTACATCTGGGTGTCTCCATGTGAAGAGAAGAGGAAGGGAATTATTTTTAGCCTTGTGCACAATCCTGCGTGTGCATGTGTGTGTGTTTGTGGGCGTGTGAGTGTATGTGGGTGACTGGGCTTTTGAAGGTGAGTCGAGGCCCCTAGGAGTCATAATGAGGACAAACGCTGAGCTTTACTGTAATCAAGATGCTTACGACATGGTGTCAAAACGTGACAAGCAATACAGTGAGAATTTACATTGCATTTCATATCTTTACTTTTTCTACAGATTATTTAATGTCATTGCTGCTTTAAGAGACACTGAAGAGGCAGCGAGAAAGAGCATGATGCATGACCAAGGTCATGAGCTTGATTTGTATCCACAGCATCATGAGTATATGAGATGTATATTAGCCTATGACCATCATGCTACATGAAATGTCAATCATTCAAAATATCCTTTTCAGACACTATTTGGAATGACTTACTTAATTCCAGGTAACCTTGTGATGTATCATGTGCTACAGGAAGAGGACAAAAAAGTTGCAAAGTAATAAAGACTATATCTTTTAAAATATAATGTGGAAATCTGTTGGTGTGTCAGATTATTCAGATCAGAGGGCACTGACTACTACATAATAGGGATGGGAATCGAGAACCAGTTCCAGTTGAGAACCTTTTCTAAATTGTCCAATCCATTAGGAATCGTATGCCTCCAAGCTTATTAATTCCTTTTATCAATGCTGGCATGTTAGCTACCTCTCAGGTTAAGTGGTTGCAAATTAAACAGCGATTAAAAAGTGGAGCTTTTACACACCTGAGTCTCATGCATGTCTTTTTTTTCTACTCTGTTTCTCCACTGTGTTCAGACTCAGAGATCATAAAATAGTTGCATCAATGCTGAAAACCTGTATAGACGTTTTTCAACACAGAAAATTGTATCAAAAATCAACAAAGGAAACACTGAAAATCATCCCAATAAGCAAATTCATTGATGGCACTGGTATCAATATAATATTATTAATTTCAAACCCTACTAAAGAAATTCTTAAAATATTACAAAAGCTATTTCAGCATATGACTGCTGAGAAACCAGTTTTTATTAACACAGCAGTACACTGTCCAACTGGTTTCTGACAGTATATTTAAAAGAAAACAAATCAAAAAGCAACATGTAAATAAGTGTGCAGGTAACGAGTCTATAATGGTGTACATAAAATATTCAAGTTATCTCTTGATATGCAAAACAGCCGTGGGATTATGCTCATATAACTGCAACATCTCCTTGGGACAGCTAACTGAACTGAATAGTGGGAAATAAGGTAGAGTATTATTTTATTAATGTGGTCACTCATTCATTAAATAACATGAATTCTTTGTGTTCTGTCATTACCTCTAACCTCATTTTCTGTTGTATTTTTCTCCTTCACACTTCTTCTGTTTCACTCTCTGCTTTAAGTTCAATTTGGTAAAACAGTGATTCTTTAATGTTCTCTCTCTCAAACACATGCACACACACTTGCTTTCTAAGACTGTTTGACTAAGATCATTTTCTTAAAATGGTGCTTTATTCATACTCTCTATAACACTCTATAACAGACATACATACATCTCACACACACACATGCACACACACACACATTCTCTCTTAGATCACTTAGCTGGTGTGAACATGGGAGTAGACAGAGGAAAGGGAGCTGTCCAACACGGCTAGAGTTTATGTTCACAGGAGCCGTCTGTCTGTTCTGCAGCGGTAGGAATTCATAGGGACCAAATTACATTAAAAAGATGGATATAAAACTTTAATGGAATGATAAAAAGGAAAGGAGGAAGCGTGGGTCTCTCTCTTTCTCTGTTCTGTCATTAGCTCTCTTTTCTTCTCTTCCTCTTTTTTTCCCTCAATCCCTCATTTCACCTTTTTCCTTCCTCACTTTTCTCTCCATTTCTTATCTGCTTTTTTCTCAATTCTCTCTCCCCCTTTCTCTCCCTCTCGTAAATACTTAAGGGCTAGTCTGTCAAACAGAAGAGGTGAAACCTTCCATATGCTCAAACTTGAAAATATGGAAAGAAACACAAAGTTGGAGAAAGAGTGAGAAAGAAAGAGGTATGATAAAAGGAGATAGACTGAGGAAAAGAAAAATATTTGAGAAGGGTTGAAGAAAGAAAGGGAGGGATAAAGAATAAAGCGATGAGGAGAATTTACACTCAAATCCATGTTGTTAATGAAGGTCCATGTCAACAGAGTATACAGTAGTATATACAATTTTGTAACAAAGTGGAGACTTTACAGGGTTACAGCTGAAACTTACAAACATATATCAGGTCAGGGGATTCTCTTCCACATGGGCTGAAACCCAAAGATCTGCACCATAAAAAATGCACAAGTATTTTAAGATCTACTGTATATGTCACTTGAGAATGTGTATGAATCTTTGTGTGAATTTGTGTGCATGATTGTTTGCCTTAGGATTATGTGCCTAAATGGAGGAGAAGCTTGTTCTGGCTGTGTCTGACTATATGTCAGACAGAAACGATCATCACAGAGACAGAAAAGCTCATTTGTGGAAGCAGATTAGTTGGACACTGAACGTTGTTGGCGAGTGCTGCAATTTTACCACCCTATGTGTGGTGAATTTAGCTTTTGTTAGCTGTGTAGTCAACCCTCTGTTAGGGTAGCGTTATGTTAACTACCTAGCTAATGTCAAATCCATGCAATGTTTTTTTGTCTCACAGCACATACGCTTTATCCCAGCTCTCACCAGCACCCTGCCAGCGCTTTTCTACCAGCAAAAACATTGTATGGACACCGGGCCTAACACAGGGCCTGACTGTTGGCCTTACTATACATGAAATCATACTGAATGAAATGTAAAAGTGCTCGCTAAGGCTGTCATTTTTTGAAGCGTGTGGGTGAGGAGATTAGGAGGGGAATGCAGCCTTTCCTGTCACTGCCAAGATGATGAGAGGATGGGTTTATGGTGACAAATTACACATCAGTGTTAGAAAAATCCAATCTGGCCGCACTTGGCTTTCTCCCATCATTGGTTTAAATCCCGAAAAGCTTCCATACCTATGACATATTCTATTATTATGTGAAAAGATTTTCTACGCATGCTTTAAAATTATTTCACAGTTAAACAATAGTATGGACTGTCCTTGCATGGGTGTACAGTGAGATTAATTTTTTAGATGTGACATGTAATTGTACCTAATTTATTGAGACCATTATGACAAAAGGAACTGAGAAAAGGAATGAATGTGTACAAAAACGGACATATTATTGGACAGAAAGGAAAAGAGTGTGTTTCATTCCACATGTACTCTGTTCAAATAAGTCAATGAATGAATGAAACACACACAAAAATGTGCAGCACAAAAATATGCTTAAATGCTTCTGGACTATGCATTATTATTTATTATTTATTATTTATTATTATTATTTGCTATTGTGTCTTGTTTTGTAGATGCTCAACTTCAGCAGAGATGGAAGTCGGTAGTATAAAGAAAGACAGAAGTCAAACTGTCAGTGTCAGTCTGTGTCTATGAGCTTTCAGGGATGAGTTTGTCGGCATGAAACTTCACAACTGTGTTTTATTGCTTGTGAGCATGAGGAGGTGTGTGATTGATAAGGAGGACAAGCAGGTGTGTGTGTATGACACATGTTCTCAGTGTGTGCGTGTGTGTGTATGAGGGGGTCTGAGAGAGGTGGAGAGAGAGGGATGGAGGTTTGAATGATGGGGCACAGTGTGACCGAATGGACACATCTATTACAGTCCACACACACAAAAACACACAGAGAGGTAGAGCCACACATGTTTTCATTCACAAGAAAACACAGACAGAAACACAAATACTGTCCAATTTATCTATAATGTTGAGGACATCTGTACTTTGAGTGTGTGTGTGTGTGTGTGTGTGTGTGTGTGTGTGTGTGTGTGTGTGTGTGTGCTAGAGGGAATTAAATTCCGAACAGCAATGAGAAAACCATAGGGCCATAATTTAATGCATCCTAAATGTCCGCAGTTGTGTGTGTCTGTATGAGAGTATGTGTGTGTGCATCAGTGTGTGTAACTGTGCTTGTCTTCCTGTGACTGTGTATGTATATGTACACGGCACATACATGTGTACATACACATTTCTGTGTGTGTACATGTGCATGTATCCAATGTATGCAAATCTCAGCTGCTTAATGATAATGTATGTGATAATAGCGTGGTACTAATTAATTTATAACTTTGCACTGAGGAGGCTGTTCCAGTGGCTAATATGATTCTATTACAGCAATTAGCCCACAATGACACTGGCTAGGTCACTCACACAGACACACACCTTACAGTATGCAAATCTCACTCTGTCAGTGTGTTTCAACCTATCTTGCTTGTGCCCATGTTTCCACCACCTTCTTTTACTATGTTCTGTCTCTATCTGTCTTCTTTATTGTTGCGATTATTATGATTACCGTCTCCACCAATACCAAAAAATTAATACACTTTCATAAAATTAAAGATTTTTGGAGAATTTAAGATAATAAAAGAAAACTGGGCAAAGGCTCTGTTTTCCCTCAATAGGCCATGTTTATTGTGTGAGGCCATTGTTTAGATCATCACCTAAAACCAGGAGATCTGTCCGACTCCTTGAGTTCAACTTTGACTCAGCAGCACTGACGGCCAACTGACAGCAGAGGCCAGCTAACAACCAGCTGCTGCCAGCCACCTGCCAGCCAGTCACTTGCAAAATTCGGCTGGACTGCTGACACAAGCATCCAGGCAGTACAATTCAGTATGAAAAAAAGATGCCAACAACCACTGCCAACAGGTAGCCTATAGAACAGCAGTATCTGACCCAACTGCAAGTTTGTTTATGACCACCAGTGGAATCATTTATGTCTTTTCTCATGGTTATTTATCAGTGGCTTTTCTCTTTTGCTGTTTTTGCATTGTTTGTGTGTAAATGCATGCATGTTAAATTTTATGTGTGCACTTGTGTGTATAAGCATGCATACTTACTGTCCTCTGCGGTGAGCAGTGTTGCCCAGGGGCCGACTGTTTGCCCGTGTGTGTGTGAAATCACCACTCGAAAGGCGTACTGTGTGTACGGTGACAGGCCCTCTATGTGATGGGAAAAGGTGTCTGTTGCATTTTCCAGAAGCCTAGAAGGTGATGGACGAAAACATACATTTATGTGTTGTATACATACATACACTGTATATTAATTATACGTGTGCCTTGCTTTTTTTTGTAAGAAGACTCCCAAGCAAGTTGTGATAAAATGACAACAATTTTAAAAAATTTGTCACCATTAGTCACTAGTTAGCAAAACTTATATTTACAGTTGCTATGGATGCAATTTGTCCTAGCCACATCAAATCTTGTCATGTTGTATTTTTATAATATTATTTGACATTTAGGAACACCTTAAATGGATTAATTGAAGTGGGGTTGTATTACTAGAGATTCAGCACTGGACAGCTCCCCAGAGAGTGTTTACTGCACTAACAGTCCCTGTGGTCAGCTGATGTAATGACTACATAGTACATAGCGATCACCATGGTTACAATGAAATTTGCTAGCCTGACATTTTACCTGCATGTTCTTGTTACCCAAAGTTCGAATACAGATCAGACCTCTACGACCTATATGCATCGACCATTTCAGAATAAATTGAGTAGGAAACAGAAGTGAAAGAGGAGGAAATGAAGATGACAGATCTGAACAACACAAAGTGGTTATTTAGTGTTCAGAAGGAAGAAGTTACCTGCACAGAACCATTTTGTACTGAACATTTTGTGTGTGGAACGTGATTAGTCTATATTTAATTTTTTTCTGGATGTGGAAAAGTTGAATGTGTCTCAAACATAAAATGTTTATCTTGTTTCAAGAAAATAAAAAACATTCTATTTGTTTTATGCATTTATGTGTTTATTCTATGGTGCTCTTTCTAAATTAATTTTATTTAAGTGTGATCTTGTAAAATTGTCAAGGGACAAGTTTCATATGGTCACTGCACAGTGACTATCTTGGCAATATGCACAATATTTTCATGGCTTTTCATCATATTCCCATGTCATACCTGATCCCATATCATATAATCATACAAAGGAATCTAGGACAAAGTAAGAGAATATTGTCATAAATGAGGGACCGTTGACCATTTAGCATCAGATGGATAGAAGGGATGAATGAATGAATAAATCAGGGAACAATGAGATTTCCATAGCAGAGGAGGAGGAGGGCATGGCTGTCTGATATATAATACATGTAGCTAGTCATTTATTTATCACCACAGAATGAGAGCCTCCTCTTCTTGGATTAAATTGCAATTTGTTGTCAGGAAGCATGTAATGAATACATATCAGATGCACACCCTCTCTCTCTTTTTATTCTATCACATTTTCTCTACCTCTCTCTCTCCCTCTGTCCTGCTCTTTGATTTTTTTTTGTCTTTTTGACTCTACCCCCGTCTCTCCAGCTCATTTCCTCTCTCTTTTTCTGATGGTTTGTCATACTGATGTGACATATTCAGCTGTGCTGTATAATGTACCCCTTTATATGTACATGTGTATGCATATGTGTGTGTACACATTTTTTAGGTGCATATATATGTGATATGTATCTGAGAGTATTTCTGTCATTCTCTTAATGCTGTTTATCATCACATGTTTCTGTCTCAGACCACTTGCATGTTCAAACTTCTCCCCAAGTTTATCTACTGAGCCTGTACATTCATGCTCCCTCTCACCTTATCACAGGCCTCTGTGGGGATGTCCTCATTTGCAGGCTGTAACGGAGTGGGCCTGGTGCATTGGAGTGGGTAGGGGCGGACCAGGATACATTCAGACTGGTACTGGTTGCATGTGCCAACATCGGAGGTGACAACCCATCTGGGGCTGTGAAGACAGAGAGAGGAGATGTTGAGAGGAAGACAGGAGGAACGAACAGCTGATGAAGGTAAGGTCAATTTTCTATTGACAATGTTAATCTCATTGATCAGTTGCATCCTAAAATAATAACACCCGCCCTCCATCTAGGAATAGCTCTGCTTAGCAGAGATGTACCAATTCGTTTTTTTCAGTTCCAAATGAATTCTATACCTGAACTTGAATATCTGCCAATACTGACACCCTAAAACTGTGATTCTCAACCTTTTAGAGTTGCAATCTCCAGAAAGATTGGTGTTCATGGCCCCCCAATATATTATTACCCCCAGAACTTATCTTGCAACCCCCTAAGGAGTGCCCACCCTGAGGTTGAGAACCACTGCCCAAATACATTACAGGTTGCGGTCTTGCTTTTCTGTTTTGTTTGTGTTTTGAGACTAAAACATCTCAAAACTAAGGACATGCTGAGTTACCAAAGTGTTACTAGCTAACTCCTTTGCAGACTGTTTGCCTGTATGTCTGGGATTTTGGAAGACAAAAAAAATATGTGGACTACTCAATATCTTTGTAGTATGGTTCAGTTACTAATCAATACATTTTTTCCACAACATTAAAATTGCATTATTACATATTTATGATTCATAAAAACAGCAATAGGACTATGGAATCTAGATTGGTACATGGATCTATGACATCAGTTCAATATCCGATAAGTGAATTACATCACAATCACCCGATACTGATATTCGATCGTATTGGGCCCAACTCTACTGCTTAGAGAATAAAAATAAGATTGAGAAAATAGGAGAAAGGAGTGATCGGAGATAAGTGGAGAACAAAAGAGAAAAAAAGCATAATAGCAAAAGAAAAATATTCATTGTAAGGGAGGGTAAGAGTACCACAAAGAGCCACCAGATTTACTGATAGGCAACCACTACAACAACTGTCTTTCTCACACACACACACACACACACACACACACACACACACACACACACACACACGCATACAAGCACAGCATTATGACCCCACTCTCTCAAGAGTGCCCCTCTTTCCTAGCTGAACATCATAGCATAGTGCTAGCTTTGGGAAAATCAGTAAAAACATCTTGATTCAGTATGATAGTTGTGCTCTTAACAGAAACAGAGGATGCGAGGAAAGACAGAATAAGAGAGAGAGATAAGGACAACAAATAGAAGGAGAAAATGAGAGTGACTGTAGTGTTGACTATGCGAAATAAGAGTAGGCCCTCCAATGTATAAAGTGACCCTTCAATCAAACACACTGCTCTCTGTCCACTACAACAAGACTGATTGCTGAAGACATCTTATCCTAAAGATGGCTTTCACAAACACACACACACACACACACACACACACACACACACACACACACACACGCACGCACGCACTCACGCACACACCTGAAAAAACCCTCAAAATGTTCTTTGAACATTGCTTGACAATAATATTAGTTGTGGTTCACCAACACTCTTATTCACATTCTTTATCTTAGTACATATACAGACAAACACAATTTTTAAAATTTGACACAAGCACTAGCCAACCACAACCAAAGACCCATCTAAGAACATGTCTGTATGTGGGCATTTTTGTTTATGGCCCTCCTGTGACTCTGTTTGGAGTTTTGTCCCCACTTCACTTGCTCTCTCTTTTTGTGTATTTGTGTTTGTGTCTATGTAATTTGTTAGGGCTAAAGAGTTCCTGACTCATTTTGTATCAATCTGTTTTAGCTTGGACAACCAAAAATGTACAACCAAAAATGCATAAACAAAAGAACAAAAACAAAAAAAAATATGAAGGCAACTGAGATTAATTAAGATTAATGACTGTTATTTTTTCTTTTAATTTGGTTTAATTTAGGATGTTCTTTTTTAAAGGCATACTGTGTCGCATTTTCCTAAAATGACAACATATACAAACATAATGCCTTTCAATGATTAATTATGAGTGAGTATATGTGTGTGGTGGTGGCTGTATCTGCAGCATCAGAGACAGTGCCTGTATTTTCATATTTCTCATATTTTGTTGTTTGCAACGTTTCTGGGCTTCAGCCAGTTTGGCAGTGGTGTGCAACTCCCAGCCAAAAACAGTGAACAGGTTTTGTGGTCTCCACAATAACGTAGCAACCAATAGTTACATTGCATTCTCTGTATCTTTCTACTGCTCTCTGTCTGTGAGAGCGGCAGAGAGTTTTACACAAATACACACAGGCCAAACAGATTGAGGATCACTTTGGCTGTATTCACACAAAATCTGGCATTGTGCAGCAATATGGCCGTGTTTATTTGTGCTTTAGAATGCAAAAAAATACTGTGAAACACTAACAATAACTTTATTTCTCTGATTCTCTGCTTTGTTCTCACGAACACCGCTTGCTCTCTTAATTCCCTCTACATGTCAATCCCCATGTCTCTGGCTCATTGAGCCGGAGAGGAGGCGCCAACTTTCAACGGTGGATTTACTAACAATGCTGTGTACTTTACCTTTAATATAAATAAACTGTAGGAAGACCCTACTGCAGATCAGCAAAATGGTCATTCCCCGAGTGTGTGGGTGTGTGTGTGTAATTCTTGAAACATTGATTTCTGCCTCTCTGACACTCTCTCTCTCTCTCTCTCTCTCTCACACACACACACACACACACACACACACACACACACACACACACACACAACACATACATCACAAAGACACACACTGTTGGTGAGCCTGTGTCTCTTTCATGGTGTGTTAGCAGGTACAATATCAGAGGTGTCACTAATCGTTTTAAACTATGCACTTTTATGTTCACTTCTCTCTCTCTGCTCTCCTCCTCCTCTGCTCTTCTGTCTCTTGCTCCACTATCTCCTCTCTGTTCTTTCATAGAACAAGGACGCATCAAGACAGTTTGCCTTAAAGAAGTCTAAAGAGATGCCAGAGGCACAGAGGTAGAAAGAGAGATAGAAAGAGAGGAAACGTCTGGTATTTAAAATTTATACTTTCTTATGCCTTTGTTTTGAACTTGAACAGTAGAACTTTCCAAAGTCTGTCTTTTGTTGTTCTCTGACTGAGACATGGGTGTGGTGAGGTGTGTGTGCATGCGTACGTATTCCAACACTTTTGTGAACATTAGCTAAAGTCGTAAAATGTGTGACTATACTGTAGTTGTGTGTGTTTGCGTGTGTGTGTGTTGTTGCCTGGTTACCATTATCTCCAGACTGCTCTGATCAGCTTTGACATTTATCAGTATTCACAATCAGCTTCTATTCTACACAATTACTAACACACACCACACACAAATGCCATGTAAATCAGAAATATGTGTTCAGATCATTAAGTAAAGTCAATGGTGTGTGCGTGTGTGTGTGTGTGTGTGTGTGTGTGTGTGTGTGTGTGTGTGTGTGTGTGTGTTTGGTCACAGCTACTCATTGAATAATTGTTTTTTTTTTCTTTTGCATCGCAAGCTATAAAAATGAACCTTTCCAGTTCACAGGAGCAGCAATTAAAATCAAAGTAATGAGATAAAAAATGTTACAATGGCACTTGGCCTTGTGTGTAGAGTCAGAAACAAAACTACAATTATAGCCACTTAAATCATAACACATACAATTTAGTGGAGGACAATATTATTATGATGGAGGCTACAGCCATACTATAAGGAAGTAAAGTCCTATCCCTAGCGATGTGTCTGTCATGCAGTAACATGATGATAGGGATGTTTGTTTGTAAACAGTTTCCACAGAGGCCTGTATCATGTTGAAACTAGTGCAAAACATCAGCTGTGATTTTAAATCCAGTTAGTTTAGACAGTTTAAAATTATATAAACTTTAAAAATAAAAATAAAAATGTTTGGCAACTATTGTTAGCTTATTTAGCATGGCAAAACACATATTAGCTGTGTGGGGTCTTCCAAGGTTATTGATAAATTAGCTTAAGAAATAAGTCATGTGATGGTGGCTGTACAATACTGAATTAGTCCCTACACTTCCTACACCTGACTGGCAGATATTCTTAAAATTTCTCCCCAACTATTTAACAAAATCAGAATACATTTGAAGTAAGAATTATGTCATGCAGTTGCACATTAAAGGAATATTTCAAATTTTATGAAGTGGGGTTGTCTGAGGTAATGAGTGTATTACCTACAGAAGATGACGGTGGGCATACCAGCAGATTGGAGAAGCAGCAGTACTGGTGTAGGAAGCTAAACACTGCTAATTTTTAGACATCTAAAAAAAGTTTAAGTGTTTAAGTGAGTTGAACCACTTAACCTTGCTGTCAGATAGCCTTTTCTGAGGGGAAACTACTATTATATGAGACAAATATCAATATATCTTGCTGGACATGGAAGTTGCTGGTCTACCGCTGCCTCGATCAAATAGTTTATTTGTGTTATTTTGTGACCTCTGCGATTTCGAACTAATCCTTTAAAACATCAGAGTCCTCCTGCTGCCTCTCTTTAATAGGAGTGTGCTGATTGGTAGGTAATACACTGACTTTGGATGAGTACCTCACAAAAACCCACTTCAAAAAATCCTAATTATGCCTTTAATACAACTCCTTGTTTTTGATATTGATGAGGGTGATAAGTCACTTCATAAAGTATCATATCAGTATGTATCTCAAGACATATGGATTTATATAGTGGCTGTGACAGGAACTAAGGCTGTGTTCACACTGCAACCAAAAGCAGCAATTTTTTTTATTTTTGCTCAAATGTGACTCAGATATGATTTTGTCATGACAGTGTGAACAGCATAAATCACATGGAATCTGATCTTTTCAATTCTGATTTGAGCCACTTTCAGATGTGGTTCAAAATCAGATATGGGTTGGATTTTTTGCAATGTGACCTCAGTATGAAAAGTCATGTCAGAATTCATGCGACTTTCATGCCCTAAGTGTCTTGCTGCGAGACTCTTGTGGAGAGGCACTGAGAGATGTAGTGAAAAGTAGCCCTTGACATCCTGAAAGTTTGAATGAAATCTGTTTCTGTGAAGCCACTGTGCTCATGAATTTGCTGACTTCCACTGCACTTCCACTGAGTGCTACATGTGAAGTCTTTGTTATTGCTCTTTTGTGCATGTGGGTCAGTTCAGGACTGTGACCAGCTCACACTGGAATCTGATAATGGCCACACTTAACCAACAGTGTGAACAGCCAAACAAAAAACTCAGATCTGAGCAATAAATCAGCATTGAGCAGTAAGAGCTGAAGTGTGAATGCAGACTTAAAGTCCCAGTGAAAGTTTATAAAGTGTAGTGTGGTGATGGGAAGTGAACCTTAATTGTATCTGTGTTTTTGCTCTGGGTGTATGTGTGTGTGTGTGTGTGTGTGTGTGTGTGTGTGTGTGTGTGTGTACCTGCCGGGGGCGTAGTAACATTGAGTGGCATGCTCTCAACACAACCCTGTGTGTTACAGCCTCTGATCCAGAAGCTGTAGCTGGTGTAAGGCTGTAGGTCAGTCACAGACAACCAGCTGCCTGCTGCTGTACTTCCATCCAACACGCCATCTCCATCTAAGAGGCAAAGAGAGAGTCACACAAACAGACATGTAAGGTCTTAGGCCAAGCATGGTGTATATATTTGGTGAGGAGTAAGACAGTAATGTCTTGTGCAGATTGTTTTCAGGCCACTTTTATTTATTAGAGTCATCAGTGTGATGGCAGAAAAGCGGTTCATAAAAGACACATAGAACAACAGAGGGAAAACAGAGGAGAATGAGAGGGAGTTCGAGAGACGAGCACTGACTGAGATTAACTGAGAGTGATCAAAAAACAGAGGTCTCCATATTGAGGTTATGCAAGGATAGTCAAAGAAAAGGGATCAGAAAATTACACCATGTAAGCCTATCCAATATATTTAGATGGGCGGATGCATGCACACACATGCACGTGCACACACACACACACACGCACACGCACACACACCAGCTCTGTGTGAGCTGATGAAGGCCGTGTGTATCAAAGAAACAAGGGGTTGTGGGTAACTAGAGCGAAACACCATCTCTCTCTTTCTTCCACACCTCTTCTATCCTTCTCTCCACTCATTTTAATCTGTCTGTTCCTCTGTGAGGCACAGATCAAAGTCCCTGACTCTGGGTGTGTGTGTGTGTGTGTGTGTGTGTGTGTGTGTGTGTGAGAGAGACAGAGAGAGAGAGAGAGCGCTTGGTGAATATGTGTTAGTTAAAGGAGGAGTGTGTGTGTGTGTGTGTGTGTGTGTGAGAGACAGAGAGAGAGAGAGAGCACTTGGTGAATATGTGTTAGTTAAAGGAGGAGTGTGTGTGTGTGTGTGTGTGTGTGTGTGTTCTGCTTTTTTTCTCATCTTGTTCAATTTTCTTCTTCGCTCCTTTATTTCTATGTCCAGTTCTCCGCTTCTATTTTGTTAGTCTCTTCTGCTGTTTTGTTGTATATCTTTTTTTTTTTTTACCTGCAATCTCTTCTAATACATCTATGGAAATATGAGCTTCGCATCTCTCCTTTCTCTGTATACTATTTTTTATCACTGCTTGTCTTTGTTCTTCCTTATGTCTTCATACTTCTGTTTTGCTCTGGACTACTACATCATCTCCTCTCTCAAGTCACTGGCAATATAAAAATCTCAATCTCTTTTCTACTCCACTCTGGTTTGATTACTCCTTTAACTTTCCCATTTCATGCCTGACTTTCAGTCCAGTTGTCACTGTTGGCGATAAGTGTCTCTACTCAACTTTTAAAAAAACTCACTGTGCAGCAGTGAATTATGAATAAATTATCATTATTATTATTATTATTATTAGTAACATGATTCTGTGAAAACAAGCTGTTTCATAATGATCCCTATATAAGGAGGAAATTAGTATGCATTTATTGCCCCAAATGAGCATTTTTTTTGTCAGAGAAAACATACTGTCAATAGTGCTGTCAATAACAGTAGATCATACAGTGAACCCTGTCCTAGCAGTCTGTTTGGTTGCGGGGAAATGATTAAGTTATCATTGGATGTCATAAATCTCAGAAATAGCATTTCAAGAAGTAGCAGTGAGCAGTTGCATTAATCTGAATCTTGCCTTGAGAAAGTAAAGACATTTCTATTTTTCTTACAGTTAATATTTTAAATTAGTTTTATTTGATCAAACATTATTTAACACATAGTTTTCTAAAATTAAAATCCTTTTCTTAAAGCAGTAGAAGTAAGTTTTATTTAGGAACATTTCTATCTGTTATTTTTGTTCACCACAGCACTAAGATATTTCCAGGTAAAGTTGCAAATAACCTGAGAACCGATGACATGAAATGTTTGTAATTCTAGTATGCTGAGATTTTGGCATTGCTTTTAATGATTTTAATCACAGCACAATTCTGTGTTTCACAGACCTTGTTCACAGCAGCCATTTTGGCTTGTCATAGGAGTAAAAGCACAGTTGAAACACATTTTGTTGAGAATAGCTCAATTCCATTAAGTGTCCCAATAAGCCATGACAGTGAGACAGCACAAACAATAGAGGGCCCTGGTTGTGTTGTTGATTAAGGCTGTGCTTTACCTGTTCTGACACGTCAAAATGTTTGTTGTGAAAAAGGTCTATTGTCTCTGTCAGTGACCAAAATAACAACATTTATATGTTGTTGAGCCTTTTCAAGATACTTTTTATTGATTTTTATACCTTTATTACTTTACATTTTCATCGTCCCTCCCATAAACCATA
This sequence comes from Lutjanus campechanus, assembly GCA_027495735.1. NCBI lineage: Eukaryota > Metazoa > Chordata > Actinopteri > Lutjaniformes > Lutjanidae > Lutjanus > Lutjanus campechanus. Next base: position 20,927 of record JAJHUR010131838.1, on the reverse strand, counting down.
AAAATGGATGATGTATCTCCACTTTTTCCTACAGTACAAAAATGAAGCCTGGTGATGTTATTTGGAGCCAGAGTCTGCGCAGCAACGATTGGGGTTGAAGCCACAGTAGTGAGGTTCTGCCCGTAAAGCATTTATATAATAAATGAAATAAAAGAAATAAATGATTAAAACCAAAAAAGAACAATATAACATACATTACCATGATAAAAATTACTTATGACAGGAACTACTGTATCTTTATGAAAAATGTATTTGATGTGTACTTTGATTTTTTAGTTTGGTCCATGTCCTACTTGTTAACATGGAGGGGACGGTGTACTGAAGCAAAAGTGAGGAGTTCTGCACTGACACTAAATGTTAAGGCCCAATCAAGAAATCTTTGTGTGTCTTTTGAGTGTGAGCTGAATTGTGATAGTTTAACAAATCCTTTCATTTGCTACTTGTTACATTTAGTACAAACTTCACAGATTCTGCCAGTGGTTTTTAATGGACTATGTCTGAAACGGAACTTTTCTTGATGCTTTGACTTTCTTTGTCCATGTCACCGCCAGGACACCCTCACCCTCAAACAAATTAAATCAGAATATGGTGCTCTAAATATCTGTTGTCTGGTCAATATGTGAAGCTGTGTATTACCTGTACATGTGTAAAGAAATATAAAGCTTGTTTTTTATATGTGCACTGTTTGGTGTGTACACTCAGGTTTAATATTTATATCACAACTGTGTTTGTGTGTGTCTGTGTGTGCAAGAGAGAGAGAGCACTGATGTGTTACCTTTGCTTTTGTAGTACAGTGTGTAGCTGAGGTTCCCATTTGGTCTAGGAGGGGCTGTCCAGCGGGCCCGGAGTGATCGAGAGCTCTGATTGGTCAGTTCCAGCAGTATAGGGCCATCTGGGGCCATCTCTAATGTACGCATCTCCACCTGATTGAAAGAAAAAAAGAAAAGACACAAAAACACACTTATTTTCTGCTGCACAGATGTATAAGAACAGACATACATATGAAACTGTAGACATTATTTTACTCTTTTTTACTATATTCCCACTCACATTCATCCATCCAACTACTGTAGATGTAATTTTGAAATCTAAAAAGAAAAAATAAACATATCACAAAATCTGCACCTATTTTTGATAAGGGCCATAGTTATGGTGATATATTTCACTGATTGGATTAATTAAGGTGTTAAAATATAATATTTAACACCAGTTTTAGTTTACATGAAACCGCTGTACACATCTGGCCTGCATTAATTCTGCCACTAGTTTTCTGTCCTCTTTCTTTTATCTCTACTACCATCTTTTCTCTCAATCTACTCACTCTTCTCCCTCTCTCTTTCCACCATCACCCCATTCTCTTCTTCTGTCTCATTTCCTCCTGTCTCACTCTTCTGTGACCCTCTCCTCTGCTGCCCTTCGCATCCTCACTTTCCACCTCATCTCTCACTTTGCTCTGACCATTTACTCCATCCTCATCATTTCACTCTTTTATCCCTAAACTCCTTCCTTCCCTGACTTCTTTCTTCTCCTTTTCCCGTCCGTCCTGTCATCTCCTCCTCCTCTCTCCTTCACCCTGCTCTTACCCCTCCCCTTTGCACCTTCCTCTCCTCCTGTTCTGCTGTGTCAGCTGTTCTCCTGGTGTTTGACTAAACATGGCGTCCGTATTGGAAAAATGCCCCAAAATATGGCCTGTCGTCAGAGACATCGTTGAGCATGGAGTGGCATTTCCTACCAAATGTCACCGTCGCCACGCCAACCCTCGTTATTGAGCCGAGAGAATCGATCACCTTTATGACGCCTAGTGACACACACACACGCACACACAACCCACATACACTTTGTAAATGTCTGAGCAGGCATTCCCACACATGTACCTATGTTTTTGTGTGTTGGTTCATTATAGCAATAATCTGCATCATATAAATATCAGTTTTGCTGTTTAAGCTGTTTTGTTTCAGCTGATGTGATAAGATTCATCCAACAGAGAATTTTCTGAAGTTTTATGTGTGAGGAAAATATTGTGCAGTGAGAGCCTGACGCTGAGTGTCAAGATAAAGTTCAAGGACTCTCAAGGACTAGTATTACTAACGCTGCAACACAACAGCAATGGCTTCTAAACTATGTAGTCTTCAAAGATCTCACAAAAGATCTGGCAGTTCATTGTATTAATTAATAAAATAATGTGTTTTCTACTAAGCAATTCACTTACCATTGGTCCCTTGCCGCACCCCTGTGCTGTGCAGGCCTGTAGCCTCAGTATGTGTCGGCTCCATGCAGAGAGTCCCTCCACCACAAAGGACCTCAGGGAGGAACTGGAGTTTAAAATGAGAACTCCATCCAGCCACAGTCCATAGCTGGTTATAATGCCTGTCAATAGAACACATCTGATTATGACACGTATGAGAAAAAGAAGAAAAGTAAAAGTAACATGAGCAAACTGTTTTAATGCCACAGTAAGCCTGATATTTGCCAGGCCACTAATGACCAGAACCTTTCTGAGTCAGTAAACAAGTTTCAGTGTTTATTATCCCAGAAAAGTTTTGGTACAAAAGTATCTCTGTACAGCACGAAGTCTTCCTTTCACGTAAACATGACTAGCGTGTCACATTCATTCGCTGCCCTGAATCACCTTCATCACGACTACATTCCAAACACAACATCATTACCCTGATTTAACCTTGTTTTAACTATAAAACAAAACCTTTCTTTAAAGCTACATTTCCACTACATGACGTGGCTCGACACTACTCGACTTGCTTTTGATACTTTTGATACTACTTCAACTTTATTTTCCACTGCAGATAGCACTCCCTCACTGTAGGCATAGCTGATTGTAATTGCAACACTATTAAAGTAGTTTGTGGTCTTCTTTTGTGGTTTTCTCTGGTCTTGAGAAGCTGCAGCCCTTACTGTAACTTTAACTGTACATTTACTGTGAGACACACAACTTCATCTTTTACTCTTCTCAGCTCATCCAAGTATACTCTCACTACATGCACAAACAGGAGCTACACTACTCTGATCAGGTTTGTCAGTTGCCATTTTTGAGTGAATAAAAGAAATTGTGGTCCTTATTGATGGTACTCTCTTCTTTCAGTATTAGCTATAAGGGTGTGATAGTTTGACACATCTCTTTGTGTCTTGATCTGTGATCATGTTCACACACTGTTGGCATTGGTCACTCATACACTGTAGCAATGTGTCCAAACTATAAGGAGTTCCAATCACAACGTGAGCTTTGCTATGTAGGGATACAGTCTGGGTCACTGGATTACAATGCAAATGAAAACTAACTTGGGGATACCAGACCTGCCAGTCAAAGTGTCCTAGTGTGATCCAATGATGAAATCAGCACTGAAACAACAAATGTAACCATAGGTGTTACAAGGATAAAGGCCCTCAGAAGGACAGTGGTACTGGAGTCAACACACACACACAAATGTGGGTGCAAATAGGTGAGCACACACAAACGCATCCACATGGACACGTACACAAGGTACAAATACACAATAAGATGGGAAGTCACACATGTCCACACACACGTCTGTCCACACACAGACACACACACACACACACACACACACACACACAGTAATTACATTACATTACACCCACCTAATAAAAAAATGAAACAGTACGGTGCCAAATGTGCTTTTCCTTAATAAAAATGCATACAGGGGGCTCAAAAGATCAGCGCTAAGAACTAAGAGTCTATTCTGCTTTAATCATGTGTGGGTTTTATTATTGCTCAATACAGATATACACACCTATCAGGGAAATGAAGACACAAAAACCCCACGGACGGCAACTACATCTGGGGAGCTCTTAATGTGGCCAATCACATGCATGTGAGAGCGTGTGTGTGTGTATTTGAGTGCGGACGTCTCTGTGTGCTTGTGTGTGTGAATAAGCCCATATCAGTATAGGTTGTAATAAAGACAGGTTGGGAAATGAAGCAGCGAATGCATAACAGGCTTATTTCCCCTCTTTGTCTGCGTGTTGCCCCGACCTAATCCCCGAGAGGATTATCCCCCACAAATCCCTGCGGAATTGGGGAGAAGGGGAGGAGAGAGAGACACAGAATCTCACTCCTCTGGAACCCATCACCATCATCATCGTCATTGTTGCTGTCCGTTTATGAAAAAAGAGTAAATGGGGAAAAAAAGCCACTGAGCTCTTCTCCCCTTTTAAGCAAAAATTAAAGCTTTTTAAGCATGAGATAATCGGGTAATCATGATTAAGTGTCTCCTTGTTATAAATTTCTGTCATCAGATGAGAAAAGCTTTAAGTAATTTATCCAGGCTAATATGCACACACATCACAGGGTTTATGGTGCGAAATGCACTCATGTGGCATTAAGCGTAAAACACACACGATTCACATTACACACACACGCATTATGGAATTACACATACTTTAACGAGCATGGCAGTAACATTTGATAATATGTGGCAGTGCGTTGTATGTTAGAGACTGTGAAATGGGGTGGGAAATCCTCAGATGATGGTTTTCATCACTCAATTCATTTGGTTTCATAAGATGTGTGCTTGTTAATCAAGTCCTTGATAATTTCTGTTAGTGTTACATTTTTGAAAAATATATTTTCAATGTGCTATGTAGTCGATAATGTTGGCAAAAACTAGAGCTGCAACAATTAGTTGAATAATAGATTAGTTGAATGAAAGAAAATTAATTAAATTAATTAAAAAACATTTTTGTTATCAATTAATTGTTCTGGTCATTATTTGAGCAAAAATGCCAAGAATTTGTTTGTTCCAGCTTCTTAAATTTGCAGCTTTTCTTTGTCATTTATGATAATAGATGTCTTTGGGTTTTGGCCTGTTGGTTGGGTACCAGAAGTCCTTTGAAGACATCATTTTGGATGATTTGGAAAATTATGATGCACATTTTTCACATATTTTGAAATTTTATAAACTAAACAAATAATTGATTAATCAATTAATTGTGAAAATAATTGTCAAATTAATCGCTAACGAAAATAACCATTAGTTACAGCTTTACTTAAGATGTGTGTACCTAGACAAGGATTTCTCATTACATGGATGTGATAATTTATGTGATGATATTTTATACAGTGGAAATTTTCATGTTAAAGCGTTTCATTGCCTTTTCTAAAGCATTTTGGAGCATTTGGAGCCTTTATGACAGACAATAAAGTGATGACAGAAAATGAGTGAGAGAGAGATGCAACAGTGGTCCTCAGCAGGACTCGAACTGGACATGTTGCAGTTCATGATCAACGTTTTAACCCCTCACATATGGGGGAACCTTGTGTATTTTTAAAACGCATACTCTGTGCTCAGATTTAATATTTATTCTGTCCTGTTGTCTGGTTTGTACATTTCTATTACATTTATTGGTTAATATTGACAATGAAGATAAACAGCTGCATACTGTGCATTCTTGAATGCTAAATGGGTTAATGACATTTGAATTGAATATAGGGAAAAAACAGATGTGGCTTTTGAGACGATGTGAGAACAGGACGTGGCCTGAAGTAAGGATGGGTATCGAGAAACTGGAACAAAGCCGTTCTGGTTCCTTAGTGGTTGGTACTGAAATGTCAATAAGCTCCTGGACAAACAATACTGCTCTCGGTATTTATGTAACATTACATAAGCAGTTGACAGGGAAAATCGTTTGAAAGTTTGGCCACACTTTACTAAATTTGATGAAAATGCAGCTAAATGCAAGAACCTGGGAAACAATTTAACTTCTTACTTTTACAAAGAAGGATTAATACCACAACTGTTGTATCTTTTCAGATTTTTTTCATGTCATGTTTTTATTTTTTGCACCAAGTAATGGCAAGTAGTGTCAATAGGAGTATTGATATGTATCATATCGATAATCAGTATCAGTAATGATATCGGTATCAATAAAATCCTATTGATACCCATCCCTCCGCTGGAGTAAGCAGTTGCTTATTACTATTTTAGACTATTTGCAATATTTTAAGGTTTTGTAAATGTTTATGTAAAACCAGTACTTAAGACAGAAGTATATTGATTGGTGATGCATCACTCATCACTCTTTTACACTCAAACACATCAGAATATTGTGCAGTTAAGTGCTGAGAAGATTTTAATTCATCCACTCCAATTCCAAAAATACACTGTGCAGGAAATCCTTCTGCTGACAACTTTAAAACATCTGCCCACTGAAAATAGTTATGCACAAATATTTAAGCCAATAGCTGGATTTCAAATTCACAAATACTCTTGGTCCATGTCTGTACAATGGATTTTAATTTGCTGCACATAAATTAGTTGAAGGTAAGAAGAATAGAGAACAGTGAGAGAGAAAGGCAGTCACTGTGAGTCTATGCGCATCCAGCCTGCAGTTCTCTATTCAGTCAAAAGGGAGCACTTTTCATCCACTTAAAGAAGGTTGGTGAAGCACTGCCCTCTCACTCCCAGTCTCCGTTAGGCTCTGTCTCAAACTGTATGTTCGCTCCCTCGTCTTTGTCTTTTCCCCCTTTTTCTCTAAGTCCTTTATGCCCTCTCCTTTTGGTTTCTCTTCCTGTTTTCCTTTTATCTAACCGTTTTATCTCTCTCTCTTGCACACTCATCTGATTCTCGTCGCACAAAGCAAAACATTCTCCGTTTCTTTAGCCACATGTACGGGATACCTGTGCAACGGCACAGGACATCAAATCTGTGATAGACTGGGTTAGAGTAAATATTTGTATTTAATTCATCAGTTCAATGATCATCAGATGTTGTCATTTGAATCATGACTCTTGTTAACGTCTCTCCTCTCAGTGTTTTAACTTTCACAAATTTACAATCACTGTTTCAAAAAATAAATATTTAAATGCTTTAAAAATTATTGTCATGTGGATATCTGTGCATGTGTTTAGCTCAAATCTAACATTATTCTAAAGATCATTGTTGATAAATGTTTACGTATATTTCAGTGATTTTAGTTATGTATCTGTCTGTATGTGCCAGTTTAAGTGTGTCTCCCCTCACCGTTTGGAGTGTCAGGAGGTGTCCAGCTGACGTTGAGTGCATGTGGGGACAGCGGGGTGACCAGCGGAGCAGGAACACCCTCTGGGGTGCTCTCCTCAGTTTGAGCCTGGCTGGGAGGGCTTACAGTACACCCGCCTCCTGTGCAGGCCTTGACATGAACACACACACACCAACACATTAATGTGTGGATGGATGTGACTTTGCAAATCAAAAACATAAAAAAGAAAGTGACTCACAGAGACTATGATGGTGTATGCTGTTCCAGGGGTGAGGTTGCGGAGTGTGTGGTCTTCAAAAAGTTCTGAGCTGTTATAGGCTAACACAGGCTCTGCACCACCATGTGACAGGAAAATGGAATAGGACTCCAAAGCACCATTGACCTGAGAGGGACGTGACCACCTGTAGATGGAGAGAAGAATACATTTACTACAGTACTGTACTTAAATTCAGATTTCAAAGATCAAAATGTTATTATCGGACTACAGATGGAAATGAGCTTATAGCTAACTCTGGTGGGGCTAACTAGCTGTGCACACTGTCCCTGTTAAATAAACAAATAAATGAATAAATATCCCAATTATTGAGACCCTTTTTGTGAGATACCTTTACTAGATTTCAGAGGTAACCACTTTACTCTCCCCCCCCCCCACTATATTCATTATAGAGCCAAAGTGTCAATTTACAGATAAAAAATAAGGCTACGATATTTCATCTGAAAGCAAATATTTTATCTGTATCTACAAGCAAAATTTTTCCTGTTTAACTACATTGTACAGCTTGATTATCTTACTCCCCTCTACCATAGAACTCTATTGTTGTTGAATAACTATTAAAAACACACAGTCATGCCACTGCCATGGTTGATGTGTTTCTTCACTGTGATGCACGCCAGTGTACTTAAAATGTTAGAATGTGAAGATAACTTCTAAATTGTGTTTTATAATGGATATTTAAACATAATGTTTCTATTTATATAATTCCAAAACAATGGCCAACCTTTTTTTTTTTAACACAGACAGCTACTGTTAAATATACTGTATGTTAAGATGTTACCAGGGATGCTTGAATTATTTATTTATAGTATTATTTATTAATACTATTATTTCTTTGCATGGTTTTACACATTTCACATTTTATATTTTATTGATCCATATTGTTTATTTGCACTGTTTCCACTGTTTTACACATTTTACTCTTAATTTTATACCTAATTGATGCATATTGAGTGAGACTGAAATATCACCACAGGAATAAAGAGCTACCAACCTATCTAAAATTGTGTCTATATATTGACACACAGCAGGTATTTATTGTACAACAGCACTATCAAGACTGAAAGATTAAAATAAGGTTGTGAGAGAGGATCTGCGGGCCTCTTTGGCAGTGTTTTTGTTCTATGACTACAAAAAAATTCCTCTGCTTGTGTATCTGCATGTGTAAGTGTATAAACACACGTGAGCCTTTCTCATTGTGTTTCCATCTGCAAGTATATAGAACACAATGCTGAGAGCTGAGGTTTCTTACACAAGACACACACACGTCTACTGTACACACAGTTTCCTTTGTGAGACAGAGGTGTCTCCTTTTCTATATTTAGAACAGGAAGGTCATCCCCAGCAGAGAGAGAGGGAGGGAGAGGACAAGAGACAGAATTTATAAATAGAAACACGTCGACTCTCCATTACAAAATGTAAGAGAGGGAAATATGGACCTAATGTTAGATATTCATTCTAAACATTTGTCTGCTTCATTAATGCTAAACTCTTGTTGTACTATTGTTTTTTATGTATTCTAATAAGCAATTGTAGGAGCTGAATGTGATTTGTGTCTGTTGTTGAGACAGTCAAACTATGACAAAATAATTTAATGTAAAAAGTTGTACAGTAATGAGAAAATTAGATGTAAATTTTCATCTTCCTAAGGAGCGGGGCTGTTCAATTTCATCCTAAATTTGTAAATTACAGTGCTTTTAATTATACAGGGAAACAGGGGAGAGCCAGTGATTTACATATGTGTTTTGTAAATCTGTCAACAGACCTTGATACACTTTTCACTCCATACAAAATCCAAAGTATCTGATAATTTTCCTAAGATTTTAAGAATAACACAGCAGGTAAACAATTCCTCAATAAAGGAGCATTAAACATGTTTTATAAATAGTTCTGCAATTCTTACAAATCCCTGAGAGTAACCCAACCCTCCTTGTATGGTTGCAGAGGGAGGCCATTTTAAAAAGTGATGGATTCCTTTCTTGGTTCCTCCCATTAAAAGCCAGTTTTTGAATGACTGATGAGTGTGTGTTAGCACACAATTAGCCACTGTGGCTAATCTATCACATTTATTATAAGATTTATATGCTGTCGATTGGCTGCATGATGTATGTCCACTTTTGAAAAACTAAATCAAAGGGGAGTTGTAATAATCTGTATCATAATTCACTATGGTAATGGTTTTAGAAAACCATTGGTCTTAAAAGTGTGTTATGAAATTAGTGTGAAACAGATGGGTGCTATTTCAGCACCTTAAATTGAAAACCATGTATTTGAGAAGCAGTTGGTTCAAATTCTGCATCACAATCTATGAAGTGTCAACCTGTCTCCAGCACCTTCGCTCCCTGCTGTTCTTTGCCTCGCACTTTCTACAAAAAACATATCAAATAATCACTAACAGCACATTAAAGTACTGGGAATTAAAGAAAATCAGAGAAAAAGAAAACACATTGTAATAAAACAAATAGGATTGTTTCAGTTAAGCCAGGCAAAGCGAATTTCACCTCTGTCATGTGTCCCATCAGGTTTTCTGTGTGTAATGTGACTGTGCACATTTGTGGGTACTTTTGCAGTTCTGCCTGCTTGTGTGTGTGTGTGTGTGTGTGTGTGTGTGTGTGTGTGTGTGTGTGTGTGTGTGTGTGTGTGTGTGTGTGAGAGAGAGAGAATGTGTTTGTGTCAGGTAGTGTTAGGTGAGGTCAGGGAATAAATCTGCTGATATTGTTTTGTTGGCATCCTGCAGCCTCCCGAAACCTTTCTCACAGTCTCTCCCACACACACACGCACATACAGAGACACACACTCTGTCTCACTTTCTTCTTAAATGTGTCTTAGATTTCCCTCCGATCTTTCCTTTAAAACTCAAAATGTATCTTCCTCTCTTTTATCTTTCTTCATGTTTTTTTCACATTTATTCAATCTGTCTTTCTCAGCTTTTCTCACAGACACAATACAGCAGTATTGACCAAGTATGATCTCTCAACCTCTGCCTATTACCAATGTGCTAACAAGGCAATACGCAGCCTTCCCACAACTGGCGAATATATCGCTGAAAAACATTTTAAAGGCTCAGGGTATGATACATACCCCTGTTCTGCAGACAGCAGTACTCTCATGGATGATGTATTACAGCAAGTAATTTGTTTTTTAAGCTGTCAACTGTCAATAGACTACAGATAGAAAAACAAGCTTTGTTTTTTTTGTTTCACTTTAAATGGCATTTCAGAACTCATTCATGGAAATGATGATGAAAAATTCTGGGTAAATATAACCTATTTCAATAAGGTTATTATGTTTAACAATACTCTAACAATAAAATAGTTTCTACTGTTTCCATTACCTCCCATGACAGACTGCATCACATTAACACAAGACGATCAAAGCATTACCAAGATCATCACATCTTAACCACACACACACGCGCGCACACACACACACACACACTCACCATTGCTTGCCTTCATGTTACGTCTTTTCCATCATCTCACTCACCCTCTGTCCATTGTTTAAGTGCATGTGGATATGCCTGTGTGTGTGTGTGTTTGTGTATGCGCATGCACATGAGTGGCACTGTGCCCTCCTGCAGTGAGTCCCACTGTAAGTGACAGTCAGGACACTAATGGCTTTCACACAGATTGACTCTTACATACACACACACGTGTGCGCACACACACACGCACAAAACAGGAACATTTGCACATGAACATGATGGGAAAAGTGCAGAGATCTATCTTCCTCTGTCCCCTCCCTCTAGAGGTGAAGGGTCAAGTGCAGAAGAATATTCTGCATAGTAAACACAACTGCAGAAGGTCACTGGTTCTGCCTCCCTCGCTTTGTATTTTACACAGAATAACTTTCTTACCCTGTCCTTTTTCAGTGATGCTGAATAAGTGAGCGCTCACTTTCTTTTGCATTTATGAACAAATACTTTGTTTAAAAAAATCCGTGACACACATATAGACTGTAAGGTTGTCAAAAGTATCAATATTTCAATACTTTTTCATTACTACATGACTTAAAACAGTACAATACTAACATTCTATGGTATCACATATACCAAAGCTATTAAAAAAAGATCTAAGTGCTTATTCAAGACCTAACTTCAGTTTAGTCTTATTTCTTGCCTGAAATTTGGTTTGCAGCAAAACCAGTAAGACTTTACTTTTTCTGTGCCAGCACTATGTGCAAGTTGTTAATTAAAATAAAAACATTATCCTATTTGCCGTGCTTAGTACTTTTCTCTAAGTTTAAAATTCTGCTATTGCGACCAATAGACTGCATGTTCAAAAAACACATGTTCATTCCTGTCATAATCATACAGTAGTTGATTTGTTTTTGAATTTTTAACAGGGGGGGATGGACCAATGAGAGCATCTGAGTGAAGAGAAGACCAGTTCTTTTAAATAAAAAAAGTTTTAAAGTTTGTTTTGTTCACCCACCAGTAGCAAACTGACTCATGAATGACTATTTTGGCTCTTTTTATTTCTTTATTTACTTTTTTTTTCAAAATGAACCAAATAAAGAGAAAAGGACGCACTTACAAATCCATATTCAGCACCACAGACAGCACTGATTTATCAATACACAGTACAGTTACACTATTGATATTTCAGAGCCATGGTCAGGGTCATAGATTCTAAATGGCACAAATGTCAGTCCAATAAAGGATCAATGAGTCAGACAGACTAGACTAACATGTTCAACTAAACAAAACCTCTGCCCCTGTACTCCCTCTGCTAGTAGAGGATGAAGAGAGGCTTTAGTGGCTTTATTGAAAGTTAATGTTTCGTTTAGTTAATGTGATTTTGTGGTCTGTCTTCTTCCAGATCTCCATGATGGAGAGCAGGTCATATGGCTCAGGTTCAGCAGGCAACACCTGAAGTTTTTCAACGTCCTCTCGGATCCACATTCTTCACATATATATTATAATTCTGCGTATCATATATTCTGCCCTCAGACTCTGTATGTAATGTGATTTTGCGGTTCTCTTCTGTACACACGACATCTACTGCATGTCTGTCCTTCATGGGAGGGGAATCTCTCCTCTGTGGCTCACCCTGATGTTTCCTTACTCTTTCGAGGGTCTATAGGACAGGGGGTTTCACACACTGTACAGATTGTAAAGCACCCTGAGGCAAATTGTGATTTGTGATATTGGGCTTTATTAATAACATTTGACTTGACTTTATCTGGTGTGTCGTGAAGCTTTATAAGCCCTGCTATGTGTGTCTGTTTGTCTGTCCCTCTGTCTGTTTGTCTGTGTCTCTGTCCCTACCCCTTGACATGGGCCTGGCACTATTATTTCCTGATGAAAGGACTTATTATACACAACACATGTTAAAGTGCATATATTTACAGTACATATGTGTGTGTGTGTGTGTGTGTGTGTGTGTGTGTGTGTGTGTGTGTGTGTATGCATGTGTGCACTTACTCCACCAGAATAGTCCGTGAGTCAAGCAGGGTAAGAGTTGGTGCTTGTAGAGGCCCAGGAGGAAGCTGAGAGGTCAGCATAGTAACTTGTGAACTGTTGGTGCAGCCCACTGAAGTGCATGCACTCAGTACAAAGACATGGGTGGAATATACACCAAGACCTGGAAAACACACACACACACACACACAAACCAAGACAGCAAGAGACAGAGAGGCATGAAAGAAAGTGCAACCACAATGGTGGCTCAATACATAGTCTATGGCTCAAATACATAAAACAAAACCTTGAATTACATCATAAACCTAAGCTGCTCTCACAACTTGTTATTGTGAGGGGATTAAACCCTCATTTAACCCCCGACCCCTGAATTCTGTCTCTTTTTTTTACAGAAACATTCCTCTGGGCCCCCTCCCCTCTCCGTTTAGCTCTGTTTCTCAATCATTGTTTCTCTTTCACTGTCTATCTTTGCCTCAAAACTCCTCTCCATCTGTCTCACTGTTGCAATCTCACCCTCTGTAACACGATCTATTCTTGCACATACTGTATAATTACTACGTCCATAATCCTTCCAATCACTGTGAACATCAGACACTCGGCATTATTAACCCAGCATGGATGATATGTGCTCTCATGCATTCATTAACTTACAAAGACACACACATACAGTGTTGGGCAGTGTGATGTTTTGCTATGTGTGTGTGTAAATTCAAAATGAGTGATAATCTATTCTGCTCATATAAAATGCCATATAGGATGACTCTCCTGTGTATGTGAGTCTGTACATCCCTGCATACTGTATGTGTGCACATGTCCCATTGAAAGTGTGTCTTGTGCGTGCGTGCGTGCGTGTGTGTGTGTGTGTGTGTGTGTGTGTGTGTGTGTGTGTGTGTGTGTGGTGCATGTATTTATTTGCATCCTGGTGCAGCACTCTAGTCTCAGTGGTGTGACATGTGTTTCGTACCTTCTTTAAGTCTCTTTAGTGAAAGCTTTCAAAGCAAAGTGTGTGTATGCATGTGCGCTAATGTTTAGTGTTCTTTGTTTCTCCGCTGCTTCATTTTCATGTGTGTGTGTGTTTAGCGTTCTTTTTCAAAGTGCTATTCCCTTGGTGAGGACTGCGATGCTCTTTCTTCTTTCAAATGCTAATCCCCCACTCCATTTTGCTTTTCTTCACTCTTCCCCTTCTCTTTACACCGAGGCCCCATCCCTAAACAGTCACAGCTATGCTGCAACACACACACACTCACACACACACCTGTCTC
>JAJHUR010131833.1:2769-12975 GCA_027495735.1 Lutjanus campechanus | reverse complement strand
GTCGCCTCTCCATTTATATGCTGTACTTATAAGTTTGTCAAGTGACCTGGATATTAAGTTTCCATCGCACAAAATAATTTAACGTTATATTTCTAATAAGATAGGACACAGCCCTCTCTTTTCCTCTTCTGTCTGCTACAAGAATCCAACAGTGGAGGTCATATTTCAGCAGCGGCATTCCACCACTTCTATTTGCTAATAGGGGAAACACTGGTCTTAGATACAATCTTAGCCCACCTAAGTGCAACTTACACCACATGTACACCTGGCAAGTGTGATCTGTATACAGATATGTTAGCCCGATTGAGGTAGAGATTGTGTTTACATCTACATAAGATCCGAACACGATGCCAGACAGACTACCTTCAGATGTGGTCTGGCAGATCTGATCACATTCTGATCACATGGTGTTTACATCTTTCAGGAACGCATTTTTCCTTATCTGGATAACTTATCCAGATACAGATCGCATTTTAATACCAGGTGTAAAAGGTGTTAGTTTTCAGTTACATATTGTTCACGGTGGTATCTCTTTTGTTTTTAAGAAGCTGTCAAACCAGTTGGCATATATTTTTTCTAATCATTGTGTGTGAGGACAGTAGATGCAGTGGGTTAGAACAAAGGCCCAAAAAGTGGTCACATTGTCCTTTGGCAAGATCAAGTACATGATTTGATTGGAATGAAGACCAGTTAGATGTTGACAGGATTTCCTCAGAAGTGTTTGACTAAAAGAAACCAGGCGGGCTGGCTGAAAACTAGAAGATTGAAACTTAGAGTGAAACCTGACAGTGAATCATGTTGAAAGAGAACAACCAACAGTCTCCTAGTTTAAAGATTTTTAAGGGAGTACATTTATAATCTGTAGATTCTCAGTTTACAAATATGTCATAAAATTGACCAAATCAAGTATAAGATGGGTCATACAGAAATATTCCTCAGTGTTATCCTTGCAGCTATCCATTATTTGTCAGGACATGACAAACCAAGTCAACAGCTGCCTCTGAACTAGGGCTGCACGATTTGGTTAAAAAAAAGTGATATTGTGATTATTTTGACTGAAATTGCGACTGTGGTACAATTAGTGGAAATTATCCATTTTGCATTACAATTTTCATGTTCACTAAAAATAAATAAATAAAAATGTGATGATATTTATTGAGGTCTGAACCAAACAAACATGTTTTCTTTCATCTGAAAACAAGATTTATTGTCCAGGTCATCTCTGCAGCCCTACAGTACCTCATTATAATGCTGTTTTCTCACACATTTTTCCCTTTTCAAGAAATTGTGATTTGTTTCTGGTTCTGTGATTTGGATATTGCACTTATGGCCATATTGCCATTTTATTGCAATTGCGATCAATTGTGCAACTCTACTCTGAACCTTTAGGCCCTGTCTAGTTAACTGTCACCCATAGTCTCACTTGTTGCCCATTCACAATGTAGAAACTAGAGATGTTCTGAGCCAGTGGTAAAGATTTGTATCTGGGCTGATCAGGGCCTATTTTAATGGGTCACTATCAACTAAAATATAGCAGATGAAAATCAGATCCTTTCTTTGTTACACTGCTGTTGTCCTTAATGACACCCAGCTTCTACAGTGTAGCATTCCACTGCATATTAATTAATTAACGTTAGTTCAGTCAGTAACTTTCCCTTCTATTTCTATTGTGGCAGCTGTCCCTTTGAAAAATCTTCATTCTGGACAATGGAGCAAATCAATAATCAGAACTGCTTCATAGCCAAGTGAGCCTTAGTTCTGACAAATTAACACCAGCTTACACCTTCATGGTGTATTGAACAACAGAATACTCACTTGTTTTTCTTCCCAAAGTCCTGACTGTTTGGCGATGTTGGGGCTCCATATAATTGCCCTTCCAGCAGATATCAGACTGCATCCAGTGGTCAAGCAACCTCATATCAGACTTGGATTAGCCTCAGTGTTATGTTTGAACATAAACCAGCAAGATGCAGCACCATTTAATCACATTTGTGCAAATGCAAAGTCTGAGATGACATTTGACCTTTTATGTGCATGTTGTATCTCTAGTGTTTACCTTCCACCTGTTGGGTCAGTGATGTTTCCAAAGTTTTGCATTTCACTGTTTCACCTGCACATGCAGCAACACAGCCTAAAAAATACAGCTCCTTGTTTTTGCAGTGTTATTTTTGATCTAAACACGTGTTAAATGGAATCTAGCCATGAATGCACTTGTTTTGTCCACAGGAGCCCAGTGAAAATGGACCACTGTTCTCTGAGCTCAAGTTTTACATGAGAGCTGCTAAGCCTAATCTGAGTAAGCCACCTTATCAATCTTTATCAACACACAAACACCTACAAGTATGTCACTAAGCCAAACTTAGCCTTGTGATCATAACACAACATAGTCTCTCACCACCAGGGCAAACAAATAAAAGAAAGGCAACTTTCTTAATTAAAAAAGACAATCTTGTAGCTGATGCAGGGAGAGGCCCTGCAGAGGAAAGGAAGCTTTTGGTGGCAGCGCCGTTGGCCTCCAGGCTACAGCTTTGCATTTTATATAATAACAATCCAAATGTCAATCTCCCCTGACAATTAACTGTTATATTACTAAGGAACCAAAGGCTCATATTTTATTCATGCTGGAATCTCACGTTGTTGGTAAATATTTGTCCCAGCAGCAGATTAGCTTGCGGCCGCTCTGCCCAGCTCCCCCCCACGGAATTATACTCTTATTACTTTGAGCATCGCCGCCATCACCCACTTACACCCGCACCAGTTAGCATTGTAGTAATCAAAATGCATAACATTTACATGGTGTGCGTTTCAGACATTCTTGCAGATAGATTTAGGACATTTTGGCCAGAAAAAGTATTTGAAACATTTTTGATAAGTTTCCTCTTGTCCTGCAGTTGAGAGCTGGATGAAGTCTCACAAGCTGAAAAATCTGGGAGTTCCCAGGTACTGGGGCTCAGGTCTGCACGAGAAAGGAGGGAAGAGGTAAGGCTTTGACCAGGACCACTCACAGGGGCCACACTCAGTACTGAGTCACACTCAGGCTTAGAGCTTTTGGGGGAAAGATTTTAATCATTTTTAGTTTTAGTTTCATGAAGTTAACATCATACAGAAGACAAAACAAGACCTGATCAAGATTTATCCTGATGTAAAAGTGCCTTCTGTTTTGCAACTATTTTAATATCAGGTTTTATCTGAATAATTAAACAAGTAGAACAATTAGACATGCAACATATAAGAAAAACACAGAAATGTACATAGTCATAACTGTTACATTTCATAAAAATAAAATAGGTCTATAATTTCGACAGCTTTTGATTTTTACAGAGAAATGTCTTTTGTAAATACAATGACATATATTTATAAAGTTTGCACTTGAGGATATGTTATGTTTAACTGAGAACTCACTACTCTGTTAACTTGTAGGATATAAAACAAACCAGTTTCACAAAAATGTATTGTGTGACACAATGTATTTCTGTATCTTTTTCTGATCATCATTGGTGTAAAACTGTTTCCCCGACCATTGTCTTCAGGGTCCGGGTCCAGTGGAAAGTTCTGCTCTTCTACAGTACCATATGTCATAGATGCTTTTACTGCAAATGATAACTCAGTTACACCAACAAGTAAGTTAGTAGTACATCAGAGGTACTAAAGCATTATTCTGTGTACCCTCCAGGTACAGGTTCATGGTTATTGACCGGCTTGGCACAGACCTGCAGAAGAAGTTTGAAGAATGTGGAAAGAGATTCCCCCGAAAACTGGTCCTGCAGCTCGGTCTTCGACTGGTTGGTTGTTTCATCATCAGATGTTTTTATTTCACTTGCATGATTTCCACTGAATTGCAATCAAGTGTTAAACAACAGTTTCATTTCAATTGTAGGAATGTCATTTTGAGGGAATCTGTGCAGACAGCTCCAAACTCTCCCCCTTGTATTTAGTCCAAAGTTAGCCATGCAGGATACTCTTGGTCACATGACAGATGACATCTGAAGGTATCATTGTAGCCTCTTTTGTTTTTTTGGTAGCAGACTAAAGCTGTATTTCAACTACATAATACAGCTTGGCCCAACTCGTTTTTGATACTTTTGCTTTTTGTTTTTTTGTTTTTCCACTGCAGCTAGTACTCCCTTAATGTAGGTGGACCTGATCAACATAGCTAGAGCTGCAATAATTATTGATTATTAATCAATCACTCGATCAAAAGAATATTAATTGCCAACTATTTTGAAAATTGACTAATTGTTTGAGTGATTTTTCAAGCAAAACTGCCAAACATTTGCTGGTTCCAGCTTCTAAAATGTGGATTTGCTGCTTTTCTTTGTCATTTATGACAGTAAATGAAGTCTTTGGGTTTTGGATTTCGAAGACATCACTTTTGGCACTTGGAAATAATGATGAGCATTTTTCACAAGTTTTTTGACATTTTATAGACTAAACATTTAATCGAGAAAATAATTGGCAGATTAATAGATAATGAAAATTAGGAGCAGGCATAGTTTTAACTTCAAATAGGAGTGTAAAAATAGTGCTATCTGCCTAAAAAATAATTGGTGCAAGTGGTGTACCTCCCTCACCGACATGTTTTTTTTTTTTTCTTTTTCAGTACTAATATTCACGGATGTCACTGTTTTTTTCATGTTTAGCTTGATACCCTGGAGTACATCCATGATCATGAGTACGTGCATGCTGACATTAAGGCATCCAACCTTATGCTGAGCCACAGTGATCCCAACCAGGTCAGTAGAAGCATCACGTGATCAGATCACATTTTGTTTTGAGGAAATGAAAAGGGAAATGTGCCTCCACAAACTGAAATGTTTCAGCGCTGCGTTTGTTAATCTTGGGAAACTAAAGTGCTCCTCTGACCCCAGCACTGCTCCTTGAAAGCAGGGAGATGATTGTGTTTTTTGATCATAACACACTTGTGCTGCTTCATTAGATTCAATTAAGTCTAGAGAGGAGGGTGTGTGTGTGTGTGTGTGTGTGTTCGTGTTCCAAACAGGGGGAGATTAGATGGCAGCAGCTAAGAGCTTTTTCTAGCAAACAAGGCAGGGGCAAATATTTAATTTGAAGATTAATAATGTATCATTGGTGGTGTTATTAAATAGCTATTTATAAATGACAAAATCGGCCCCTCAGGATTTTAATATTAGGTAAGGGTTTGTTTTTTTTTTCTTTGTGTAGCTATGCTATTTTGATGTTTTCCCCTGGAGTAACTGAGATGTAGGTTTGGTTTAATTATTGTATTTTTCCTTATTAAAGACAATAACCAACTGTAGTTTATGAGCACAACGCAGACTAAATAATAATAATGAAGTGTATGTAGGTGGAGTTGCAATTTAAATTCCAAAAGGCTGGAATCATCTGTTCCCTATACTTTGATTCTTTGTGCTACTCAAGGCTTAACTGACCACCTCTGTGTATATGAAATATGCATTTTAAATCATCTGCAAATTTGGCTCGAAAAAGTAAAAAAATGCACGTGATATCAAAATTGAGTGTCTTGTAAGCATAAAAAAAATCTGAGGGAAAATAAACGTTCATGACTGTTGGAGAATCTGGTTTAAAAAACAGCTTATTTTACTTTGTAGACAATTTGTAGACTGTGTAGGTGTGGCAGATCACGTTTAGACTGATGTCTTTCAGGAGAAACTGAGAAACGTAAAACACACCTTTAGACACCTAAAAAAAAATATCTGCATCAGTTTAAGAGTATGCTGTATTTATGATACTTTGACTGCTTTACCTTGATCAGAGAGTCTTTTCTGACAGGGAGCTGAAGCTGCCTTCTATGCTCTCCTCAAAGCCAACAGCAATGTTGGCAGGTGTGTGTGACAAAACCTGCCCAATGGCCAATAAAAGTGACAATGACAAGAGGAGAGCCTCAACACACACTTAGCGTGTGTGTTTATGAGGCCGTTCATGTGATATGTGCCAGGTCCATGTGTCCGTCTCAAATATGGATGTGTATTTATAGATATTATTAATACATGCAAAATAAGTCCACTCAACCAGCGGGCAAAAAAATTTAATCCTGCGGCAACCTGATGCAGCAGGAAAAACGCAGACCCGGCAACCGTGTCAACCCTGGCAACCCTGGCCACCAGACTCCTTTGACATAAACAGTAGTTTTATCTCACAGAACTCTAGGCTTGCTGGACCATGTTCTGCAAGGTAAATTTCAACAGCTTCAGTTACATGTTGAGTTGTCTCTGCTTGTAAAAGATAAAGTGGGAGCAGAGAGGTTTTGTTTCACCTGTGTGATTCGGACAATGCACGTCATAGATTTTCTCATGATTGCTTTGCAGATTTAATTGCATAATTTTCATAAGAGCATAAGCACGCCCAATTCAAACTCGGTACCAGGAAACTGTACAAAAACCTAAATGACAATATTTTGAATTTGGATGAAAACTAATTTCTACTAGTTTTTAGATGCTTACTATCATGTACATAAGACCCTAAATTACAGTTAGTTGCGGGTTTAGTTTCCCAAACAAAGTTTGATTCCTGAAGACATTATAAATGTATTTTACATGCATAAACTGGACAATGTGACCTTGTTCTTGGTCTACATGTCTCAATTGGTGTGTTTGTGAATTATAGGTTTACTTAGTAGATTATGGGCTGGCATACAGGTACGCACCTGACAGTGTCCTTAAAGACTACAAGGAAGACCCCAAGAGATGTCACGATGGAACCATCGAGTTCACAAGCATCGATGCACACAAAGGAGCATGTACGTACAAAAACACCGAGTACACTGCTAGTAATAATAGATAATAATCTTCTCATCTCACTCTCATCTCTCTGTATTGTTCAAGATGTTGAACCTTTTAGTGGTTTTGTTGGAAGCGAGGTCTAATAAGGAAGCTGCTGACAGTGTTTGTTCCTGTTCATGTGCTTGTCTGGCTCCAGCTCCATCTAGGCGGAGCGACTTGGAGATCCTGAGCTACTGCATGGTTCAGTGGCTGTGTGGACGGCTGCCCTGGGAGGACAAGCTGCAGGACCCCCTCTACGTCAGAGACTCCAAAATCAGGTGGGAGGAGGTCACCTGTATTCACCGAAGAGTTCCATCAGTGAATTTATGAGACTGTCAGCTGCACCCACTTAAGACAAAAATTGGGATTTGGAAAAAAATATTCTGCAAAGAAATTTAGCAGTTTGACCTTTCAAGTACAGTGGAGGGTGTTAAAATGAGAATTCTTAAGTGTGGAGAAAATAATGCTACTTGTTTCTCCCTGACAGGAGTGGAGAAAACGTCTCTGAATTTATGACCAAGTGTTTCTCCTCTCAAGACAAGCCAGGTAAAGAAAGACACTGTTATTTTTGTCTATTCTATTTGAATATTTCTGCATACTGACGCCCATGAATAGTACTGGAATTGCATAAATTGGGTGTTACTGGAAAGCTGAGTCTTGTGGATTCAATGAGCCCAGCTGTATTTGTGTGTTATGATGATAATCCCTGTAGTAACTATTGCATTGTAGTGAGACAATTTTTTGAAAGTTGAGCTCACTGTGTAAAATGACCTATAGTGACCTCTAGGATAATCACAGCTTCACGACCACAAACTAGACACCAGGAACATTCAAAGTATGGATGGCATTCCTATGTATATTAATAATAAAGAGGTCTCTGAGCAATCCACAGAACAGAAGTACTCACCATCCAATCACGGAAAAATGCAGTTCTTACAGAAATGTCCAGGGGTGGGAAACACATTGTTTATTGCAGAGTTCTGATTAGAAAAACTTGTCACTTTGGGTCAATGCAAGGCAGAATATACATCTTTTTAAATAACCCCAGCCCCCACTTAAATAAAATGAATTAAGTACTGTGTGGCTGACTGTCTGTGGTTGGATATTACACCTGTGAGCCTCTCTCTCCCAGCCATGGTCTAGTCCAGTCTGACTTTACTTGGGCCCCGCCCTTTCCTCATCTCTGTTAGGTGAATACATTTAAATCATTTTGATAAATAGTGGAGTGGAGCAAGATGGACAAACCAAACTGAGAAAATAAATGCAAAGATGAGACTAAAAAACTGAGACTGGAGAGGTTTGAAACCCCTGGGGCTGATGGAGCCAAATGTTTTAAAATAACAGATTATTCATTTGGCGCGGTGAACAGTTAATCATCTCAGTCTAGTGAGCCTGAAGGTGCTGGCAGCTGAGAGCAGAGAGACAGCAGCCCACTGAGCCCAATGATACCAGTTCAACTGTTTGTCGTGGTTGTCCTGCTGAAGCTGTAAGACAAAAGGGATAAGATAAGCAAGGTTTGAGTTTGGCTGGCTGGCTATTTAACTATAACCCTGCTGCCATGTCCAACTTTTCATAAAGTTGATGTGTTTGTCAGTGGCACTTTTTATGAACCAGCCAATCACCACCTGGATGGAGCAGGACATATGAAAAAGTCTGACATTCTCCAGTAAACAGTTGAAATGTTGAACTCATTGTGATGAGAGATTTAGGGAAGAAATATTCATTGTTACAAGACTTGTGCTAATGGTAGCTAATTTGTACAGCTATACAATCTACTTGGATGTGGGCTACCAAGCAATCTATAGCACACTGTTATTGATGATCTTAAAGCACGTTGGTTTCACTGCACTGCATGTGCTACGGATTTATGGCCTTTTTAACCAACCATACATTGAAAACAGCTGTGAGCGATGTCGTGTCTGTCCTTCCAGAATTGAAACTAGCAGCAATGATTATGTGTCAGTGGGAATTTGCACTACTGCTGTCCCACTCTGCCTCTGATATTCTTAAAGTAACCAGTCATCAGATGGATCACCTTGGCAAAGGTGAAGCGGTCACTAACAGATTTGAACGCATTTGTGATAAATTTGAGAGAAATAAACCTTTTGTGTGCTCAGAAGAAGTCAAAGATCTTTTACTTAAACTCATAAAAAAAGGGATCAAAAAGAAGTGTTTGCCTTTGTTGATTTTTGTTGAGTGTATATATTGAATCATCGTAAAATATTTTAATATCAACCTTTCCTTTCTGCCAGTGAATAACATCTGTCATTTATATCCATCCACATGTAATTCTAATCCTTTAAACGGAGACCTACTTGGGTCTTATCAGAATAGACGCACATACGAAACACTGCAGCAGTTTTCATACAGACTGTAAATGGCAGTGTTGATGTTTTGTTGTCTCGCTGTGGTAAGAGTTGCCATTTTAATGTTGGCACTTTGACCTACAGGCAGTGTGTCTTTTCAAGCAGAGGAGACGAACATGAAGCGTCACACCTCCTCTCTTCTGCTTCACTGAGCACAACCAAACTGCTGTTTACAACATCTATGTGTGTGTTTGTGGCTGTGTGTCAAGTCTGAGGAAAGTCACACCAAACAGAATCAGGCAGGACACTGCGACCAGAGCAGAACATTATGGTGACGACCGTGTGTTGTTTTCCATTTGCGGTGCATCACAGTGTGGCTTTGTTGTGTTGTAGATGAGATGCAGAGGTTCATGGAGGAGGTGACGTCTCTGGGATACCAGGACAAACCACCGTACGACAAGCTGCGCTCCATCCTGCAGGCTGGACTCAAGGCTGTGCAGGCAAAAGATGACGGCAAGCTGGAGTTTACTCCTGTCAATGGAGTTGTATCGTCTCCTGCCAAGGTCAGCACGCACTCGTGCACACACACACACACACACACACACACACACACACACACACACACACCATCTATTCTGTTTTGGTCTGAGTTGCAGAGATTTAGAGAGATCAGCTGTAGATATGTCTGCCTTCTTTCCAGTATAATGGAAATAGATGGCACTAGTCCTGTGGTTCTCAAAGCATCTAAAAATACATCTGAAAAACTCAAGAATAACTTTCCATTAATCATCACCAGGTTACTCAAAGTAATATACACACTTTATTGTGAATATGTTTATGTAGGAACTACTTTCTTGCTGCATTAAAATCTAGTGGAACTACTTTGTTTCTCGTAGAAAGGATGATTCGATACATGATTGTGGATTATCTTGAGTAAGCGGGTCATGATTTCTGGAAAGAGACACTGGTTTTGAGCTTTGCTTTGAGCACCACAAGCGAGTGCCATTTGGTCCCATCATATTGGACAGAAGGCAGACATCTCTATGGTCGATATCTCCAAAACTGTACAACCACCAAAAACATCTAGATGGATGAATAACACTACAGACCGGGGGGGGGGGGGGGGGGGGGCTTTAAAGACA
>JAJHUR010131831.1:0-10881 GCA_027495735.1 Lutjanus campechanus | reverse complement strand
AAGTATCTTTTTAAAACACAGAAGTCACACATTAACACAAATTGAGGGAGCGGTAGACAAGGAACTCCCAAGTTCTGTGAGGTAAAATTACTGATTTTGTCTATGGAGTTTGGTTGGTTTGGAGAGAGTGATAGCTGACTTATGCAACAGTGGTTTCCCATCAGAAAAGGTTGCCTGACGGTAAAGTAAAGCTGTGAAAATGTTCTGCATATAGCGTACGCTTAAAGTGATACTGAATTTTTGTAGGTGAACCTCTTTTAAGTGACTAAAATACCTTTTGTTCCTGACTGTGCTGTGAGTACCTCACAGAACCTCACTTCAAATAATCCGAACTATCTCTTTAACAACCACATGAGCTTACATATTACATGTAAAATTCTTGTTTTTAGATGTGATTTCTGTCATTTCAATTCAGAAATATCTGAAAATCTGCAAATATCATTTGAATTTATCACCTCAAATGTGAAAACACATGCCTTCATGTTAGTTTTTCACGTGTGAAAAGGTGCTCCACACATGAGGAAACATATGTTTGTTGTGATAAATTTATGTGTACTTTTGTTTTGTAAGGGTTGTGTCATGACATGTCTTTCCACCTGTATGTAAAAGTGTAAATCTCTTTCTGCACTCATTAAAGTACACTTTTACAACAGCAACTTGACTTCTACCTCTGCAGAGTGTCAGCAAAGTAAGAGGAAAAGTTGGGATTAATTTGAGTCCTGAGAAATAATTACTTCTTTGTATTTTTTCAATTTCTTTTTCTAATTTCCTCTCAATCTCTGTGTCTCTGTCCTCTGGGTATTTCTACCTCTCCATCTTTCCTTTGCAGAGCTGGCGAGTTCTCACAGGCTCCAAAAAGGGGTCAAATAACAGCCCACCTGGTTTAATAAGACGCCCTTAAAAGAAAAATATACTGGTTCTCTCTGTGCTTCTCTGAGCCATTTCCTGACAATATTGTGAGCGGATTAAGGGAGGTTGGAGGTGATGGAGGGAGGGGGGAGTTAAAAAAGAGAGAGGAAGAAATGGCAGGAGGGAGAGGAGGAGGAAGGAAAGGACTCTTTAGAATAAATAAGTCCCCGTTTTAAAATCCCTCTTTAAGTCCAAACTCTGTTATTGGAGCTGCTCTTCACAAGAAAGGAGACACCGCTGCATCTTATATGCACTCTGAGAAATAAGGGTTCCAAAAAGGTTCTTTCTCAAGGCCTGAGGTTTTACCCACAACGATGTTCTCTTAAAGAACCTTTTACTGAAGAAAGGTTTCATCAAGGGTTCTTTGTCACACTAGTGGTTCTGTAACTTTAGACCGTACAATATACAATCCAAAGAATACGATTTGGTTTTCCACAGAACCCTTGGAAGAGCAAGAGGTGAAACCCCTGTAAAATATATTTTAAGATACGTATCCCTGAGTGAGTTCTACATGAAACCCCTGCAATATAAAAGGGTTCTTGGCAGAACCCCCTGGATGAATTCGACATAAAAAAGGTTATAAAAGGGTTCTAAGTAGAACACCTTGGCTGGGTTCTACATGAAACTCCTTAGAGTAGAAAAGGGTTTTAGAACCCCCTGAGTGGGTTTTACATGAAAACTTTGAACCATAAAAGGGCTCTCAGTGGAAAAAAAGGTTCTCAGAAGAACACCTAACTGGGTTTGAGAAGAAACTCTTGGAATCTGTGAAACAGTTCTTGGTAGAACCCCTGGGTGGGTTTAATATGAAAACTTGGGAACATAAAAGGGTTCTCAGTAGAAAAGGGGTTCTCAGTAGAACACCCAAGCTGTGGTCTAGAAGAAACCCAGGGAATATTTAAAAGGGTTCTTGATAGAACACCCTCGCTGAGTTCAAGAAGAAACTTGGAATATCTGAGAGGGTTCTCTGTAGAACAACCTGGGTGAATTCTACATGAAAACCTCGGAATATAATTGGGTTCTTGGTAGAACCCCTGGGCAGGTTCCACATGAAAAAAAACTATGGAATATAATAGAGTTCTCAATAGAACCCCCAGGTTGGGTTGAACACCCTGAGTAAATTCTACACGAAAACCCTGGTACATCAAAGTGTTCGCAGTTGAACCCAAAGTTAGGACATAAAAGTGTTCCTGGTATAAAAAGGTTTCTCGATAAAACACCTTAGCTGAATTAAAGAAACTCCTGGATTATGTGAAAAGGTTCTTGCTAGGGTGGGTTCCACATGAAACCCTTGGAATATAAAAGGGTTCTTGGTAGAACCCTCTGCGTGAATTCTACATGCAAACCTTGGAAAATAAGTCTTCTTGGTAGAACCCCCTGGGTGGGTTCTTGTTAGTAACTTCATAGAGTGAAAAGGTGCTGCATAGACCTCCCAGACAAGGTTCTGGCTGGAACCATTACACCATACAATGGTTCGCTGGTTGGGTGTAACCTCTCACAGATGGTTGTAGGTTTCCAAGTAGAATCTTCACAAAAGGTTCTACCAGGAACCAAAGAGGGTTCTCATAGGTCTTGTCAGCACTCTTATTTCTGAGAGTGTTGAGCAAACACGCCCACAGCTTCCTCATCTTCATTCACTCTGTAGTTTGACACTGATTTGGCAGAAAGGTCAGAAAGTAACGAGGCGAGATGCAGATGAAGGGGAGGTGACTGATTAAAGCAGGATTTACTTAGATCACTCAGACACGGCTCGTGAAAAATGGCATCCAAACCAATATGTGGGAGGCGTTTCCAGCAATTTTTCACACCCAAAGTCATTAAAAAACAGCTATTTCATGTCCAATCCATCGTCACATTTCTGATGTGGCCACCCTTTATATCTGTTTGGTGACTCTTCTTGGTGACAGAAAACACAAGCCCAGCCTTCCCCTCCTCCAGAAGACACAAAGAGAGACTGTAGAAAATGAGATCTGACATGTTTAAGTAGAAACAGATGAGAGTTAGAAAGGGACGAGGGTGGAGAGGACGCAGAGGAGGGAGGGGAGGCACAAGTTAACAGGCCATTATAGCGGCTTCTGTGTATGCGTTTGGTCGAGACGTGACCAGAGGCGAGGAATAACAGAGAGATGAAGACTGAGATGGAAGGAGAAGGAGGCTGTTTGTTTTCTTCTCATCAGAAGAAGACAGGAACTGACGGGGAGGAGGGAGAGAGCGGAGGAAGAGAAAGTCTTTCAAATAAATCCAGAATATATCCTGAAAACACTACATTTGTATGTGCATTCTGAATGTGGTATTTGAATATGAGAAGGACCGATTGTTTTCACATTTACATAAATAAATAAAATAAAATAAAATATCAGCTTTACGGCTGCTGATCTTAACAAATAACAACAGATATTATAAAAAGCCTGTACTACAAACAATCTGTGTGAAAATTGAAATATAAACTTCCCATCTGGAGCATAAACATTGTAGTTTAACCGTTTACTGTTGCTTTTTCACCGGTGCAAAGCAGCTCATTAACAATTTTCCTTCACATTCTTCACTTTTTACTACCAGCAGCATTTTCTACACGATTACCATTGCAGGAGGACATCGTGGACTCTACAACTGTAGCATTTAGCAGCTTCTTACAACAGCAAATCAAAACTAGAGAAGGGACTTTCTGAAGAAATTGCAGTGTGAATGCTGGATGCTGAAAAGCTGATGTTAAACTGCATTGCTGATTTAACTTTGTATGAAGAAGTTACTGATGGAAGATGAAGAGCTGGAAAAGTGACTATTAGGCCTGTAGTCAACCAAAGGAAATCTTGGTCGACTGAAGTTCTACCTACTCTTCAACTATTCGAAGAGTCGATGGGGGAAAAAAAGACTGCACTGACTGCACACTATCTGGTAGCCTAAATATGTGTGAATAAAACTCACATAGTCTTGCTGAGCAAATGAATTCCCGCTCTGACTGGTCACATGTTGCTGTATCATTTCCTTCAGGAAAATGTCTATCAAGTAAATGAATCTATTACATCAAGTAAATGAATCTATTACAATCAATCTATTATTAGCAACAAGCAAACACCAGCGTCCGTATACAAACAAAGCTCAGGTCTAACGCAGCTCGTGCTGCACTCAAAAAGCATCCAAACTACAACTGTCATTATTTAGTTGTTTCAAATTAGGCGTAACGTTCACACAGTTTCTCGACTGTCCCTCGATATTACAACGTTTGTCCAACATTGCTCCGGCTTGTGCCCCAGCAGAGAAAGCGTCATGAGGGACTTGTTTTGATGCAACATTTGCACATGGGGAGACGAGCCCTGACATTAAAAACGCCAGATCCCCAGAAAAAGAAGAGGTAACAGCTTCTAGCTTGTTTATGCTTGTAGTGTTAGCGACCCAGGTGCTAATTTGCCATTTTCAGCGTGTAGGTTGCTAGCTTGGAGGTTGCCGTTGTTTCCCAGAGTGACGGGGGGACTTTGACAACACAGGTGGTGGATATGGCCGATGCAGCCTTAAACAGGCGCCCAGTGGCTGGTTTATACCCACGGTCTGCAGCCAGTGAGTCAAACTAGATTAGCGACTTTGCAAATGTCAAACTCAACAGGATAACCTACAAAATAAACACTAAACCAACATAAAACATCTCTCTCTGTCTCACATACCTACACACACATAAAGCAGATAAAGGGAAAGGGAGCTGTAACATGAACTTGAGAAAAGAGCAGGACTGGGGAAAGAAAGGAGGAAAAAAGAGCAAAATGGAAGGTTTGGTGGAATAATACCCCTCTGTTTCAGCCCCTCTGATTGCACAAGCTGGTGCTCACATTGACAGCAACATAAGCCCCCTCCCCTCACACACACACACACACATAGAGGGAGAGAGAGTTACTGATGATTCAGGTGATAAGTGTAATTCAGTAATGTCAGTGTAATGCAACAGTCTTGAGGTCTGAGCCATTTAATCCAATTAAAGTACCATCTTACCGCCATTAACTTTGCATAGCTTACTCCACACTGATATGGTAAAGCTGCATTCCATTCACCTCTTTCCATTATCTTCCATTAGTGCTGTCTCAGACTGAGATTTTCTCCAGTCGAATCAGATATATTCGATTCGATTCGATGAGTTGTTCCTTTTTCTTTTTTTTTCCATGAGTGTTTTACCAGACTTTCTTCATCATCTGTGATATTAAAATATACGATTTTCACACAGTCAGAGAAGATAAAAGTGTGCACATAGTTCAGTTATAAAATCAGCGGGCCCGTGGTGTTTCTCTCCCCAGCACCGCAATCACTGCCCTTCATCACCTGCCCTGCACGCTCTGCACTCCATCATGCTGTGAATTCAGGATTTATTTCAACCAAACCAGAGGTGGTGTTTGTTGGAACAGCGGAAAGACGAACCAAACGTATCCTACTCTTTAAAGAAAGGCGTCCCAGTGTATCGATCCTCTGCGTAATGCTGTCACACACTTATAATAATAATCTGAGCTAATCTTTAAGGAAAATTCTTTCCTTTCTGCTTTCCTTCCTCAACCTCCTGCTTTTTTCCTCTTTCTTCCTTGTCTTTCCATCATGCAACTTTATCAATCCTTCCCCCATTTTTAAGTTTTACTACTCCCAGTTCCGTCGGTCCCACAGTAATATTTCTCATTTTAGCTTATTTAATTTTCATAACTCCACTTCACATCTTTTATTTTACTTTATTTTGTTTTAATTTTAACTTTATGGTCTCCTCCTCTGCTGGGAGCCTCTCATACCTCTCCTCCTCTCTTTAAACCACAGCCCTCTCCCTCCTCCCATCATGATCCCCCTCTGCCTGTAAACACTCTGGCTGCCTGGAGGACACAAACACACACACACACATTCAGTAAGACACAAACTCCAGGCATATACACACTTTTCACACGCACTCCTGACTCTGTGACTGTGTTATGATCTTCCAAAGCTCCATCCCACAGTAGATAATGAAGTCAGACAGTGAGCCCTAAAAGGAGTGGAAAGAAGGACGGAAGAGACCAGCAGCTCCTCTCTTTCTGCTCGGATCTATTCATCTCATAACTTTCTCCCTTTCACATCGCCTGAAATTCTTTTTTTTTTTTTTTGGCCACAATTAAAAAGAAAATCTACAACTCTTGGGCTTATCAAAAGCTTTCCAGACACTTAAGAAACTATTTGCTGAGACATTTTCACTGTTGTGGAGTGAAAACCGTAGTTAAAGTGAAGCCAAAGTGCCAGTTTGAGTCTCCAGTGAGTCACAGAGGAAATTGGACCTCTTACCCTGATGCTGCATTCAGCAAAGCAATCATCAAGTCATTTCCTCCAAAGCTGAGAGATTGAGAGAAACTCAGCCAGAGCGTGTTTGGAGGAGAGAAGCCGGACACAGAAGTCTCTGCCCATCAATGGCCAATCATACTTTAAAGTTTACTACTATTCAGGGCTGGTGGTTGATTCATTGATTTATTGACTGTCTGTGCAACAAGTCCTCTGAGTTAAATGAAAAAATGCATCCATGACATCAAGAACAACACATTTCTGATCTTATGGCACCATTTGCCAGAACAATATTGCTTTGTTGACTTCCAAAATGAAGAATAATAATGATGAAAATGAAGAATAAATCTGTTTTGTGATGGGATAATGCTACAGATGGGTGATCTGGCCAAAAAAACCTGCTTACTTACTTAATCCAAACCCAATCAATGATCTAAATTGCCATCTTTTTTCAAACGCCCTGTTAACTACAGTCAGACTTAAAATAGCCCATGAAACTTCAAAACACAATTTTACATCAAAGATATTACACAGGTTTCAAAATGGAGATTACAACCTTTAATTTGCAGTTGTAAACAGAAGCCAGAAGATCATAATCATACAATAACACTTTTCAGTGCTACACCCAAGGATTAGCCATGTGGAAGTAATTTGTCTGATCAGCATAACCATCATTTATTTGTTCACGGAGGATGGGTCCACTCGACAATGAAGTTATGAGAAGTTTGTAACCAGAAGTGAGAGGATATTAAACACCACAGTGTCTATGATTCACCTGGAAAGGTGACTGTAGAAGCCTCAGATCACCATCATGATCTAAAATAGTTTAGATTTAAGGTTATTGATAATCCAGCAATTGTTTCAGCTTCATTTAAATCTTTTTTTTTATCATCAGGTTGGTGCATTGAATGGTTCACTTCATCTTGCTTTGAGAATGAAACAGCACATCATGTTTTATGCATTTATATAAAATTGACCCAAAACCACAAACTGAACTGAGCAAAATGAATGAATCCAACAAGTTTAGTGAAGTTCAGCCTCTAAAATCATGTAGGCAAAAGCTATTTAAAATTTCAACGAATGTTTCTCTATCACCGAAATGTGTTTCTACGGTCTGTTTCCCTCCTTATTTTCCTTCTGCAAATTGTTTGTACCGATATTTCAACTGAGGGGTTTCCACACCATAAAAAAATATTCAGGAATCAGGAATTTAGTGGAAGTAACTGAGCTTTTCTCATTAATTTAGTGTTAACATGAAAGTTTTACTGATTCAAGTTAATTAAACTGAACATTTCTATTTCTATGTCAGACCACTTCAGATACACGAGTCCTTACAGAGTTCAGAGTTCAATCAAGATATTAAATTGGGTTTCTGAAGAAACACGATCAACATATTAGCACTTTCCAGCATTCAGCTCGTTAAACTTATTGAACATGTTTTCTCAAGTACAACTGAATTAATATCACATTAATTAATTAGAAAAGTTTGTTTTGAATCATTATAAAGCTAACTTAACAATAAAATAAACTTGTCCTTTCAAATTCAGTCAACTTAAAATTGAAAGGCAGCCCAGTCACTATATATTTTAACTTAAAACAAGTTTATTTTTACAGCGTAGTGTTGAACATGTCTGACCAGCAGTCACCTCTCAGTGTCTGAGGGATTAAACACATTCTGAAGTCAGTTTTAAGCCACTTTCAGGGGCACAGCTGACCAAACTGAACCTGTAGCTCTGCCTGTGTTGCTCCAGAGTTACAAACTCATAATGTTGCCCTCGTTCTTGCACCGAAACATTCAGATCCTGCGTGGCAAACCGAAAAAGATTTTAAAATATGTATCAAACACTGAGATGAGAGCCGTCTTCAAAGTACGAGGCAGGGGGTGAGAACGACAGAGGGAGGGAGACGGAGATGAAGAAAGACAGAGAGGAGGGAGAGTGATGGAGGAGGAGAAGAAGAAGAGGATTAGAGTGACGTCAGAAGTAAACACACACACACACACTCATATAAGGACACTGTGGTGGCAAAGCGTCATCTGTTCACCAACAGCTGGGCTCTACTGCGACCTAGTGGCCATGAGGAGAACTGAAACTCTGCACTTGGAACAAAGTACTGTGCTTTTCTTTTATCACATTACACCTACATTTGAGATATTTGTATTTTCTGTGACTCTAAATTGTGTTTTATGAGCTAATTAAAATAAACTTAATGCCACAGAAGATTAGTGATATCAAGAATTAGCTGCAAAACTTGTACAAGAGATAAAGTTCAGTCATTGGATTTGAAAAATAGTCCACAGTTCATTTGTTGGCTTACAACTCGGTAATCACATGACTGCTCAGGTGACCTTTTGGACCAGTAAGGTGTGTGGGCTTGTTCCTGAAATGGTGCTGGTCTACAGTAACACATGTTCATGAAATCATTAGCTAGTTTGTGGACTCTATGTTTCTTTTTTCTGACATGCATTGCTGTCCGTAAAGTAATATTTATTGTGTTTGGATGTGTGCTTTTCAAACTTTTTGATGAATAATGAAAACATGACAAAAATACACTGATAAAAACACAGAGTCAGTAACTATTGTGATAAAGGACAGATGTCGCATTAAAATACTTGCTTCTCTGACATCAGCGCTACAGCCCCACAGTCCCCCTTTGAAACTATTCCCAGCCAGAATGACTGTATTTGTTTGCCTGTTTCACATTAATCAGAGTTCAAATTAAAGCCGAATGTTTGCTGAATGAGTAAGTGTCTGTTTATGAGTCATATCAAATTGTCAGTAATCTCTTAGAAGGAGTAGATGTTTATAACGGTTAAATTGAGTAAAATATTAATGGAGTTTGGCAGAAAGTAAGACAGGCAGTCAAACTCCAGAGTGTGTATATTCAGAGCAGTGGGCTTTTTTTTTCAGGATAACAGGCTTAGCTTCACATCGACAGAGAACTGATCAACTATAAACAGTTGACCAACTTACAGTGTTGTCGTCGCTTCTTATTTGTTGTGCGCATCCTGCACTCCTGCAGTGCTCCTGCAGTCTGCCTGAGCGTCCCTGAATCTGGGGAAAAAACTGGTTTCAACTAAAGATTGTATATTTAATATACCTTTTATGGCAGAAACTCACTATTTGGACCACAGTGGTCATTTTTGGACGCACAGTTGTTACATATTGCTCCTTTTAAGTTACATATGCAAGAAAAAACAAGTAACGGCCATTTAAAACAAGACAGAGCTAACTGTGCTGTATTGTCAAAACTTTGAAACTCAACTTTGATTCTGCACCAGTCCACATCCTCCTCCTCAAACCCACCATAAATCTCAATTTACCCCCCGTGAATAAGTCATGAGTTTGGCAAATGCAGTGGTATCTGGCTGGAGGTAACGTTAGTGCAGCTAGTTAGTTAATGCTAACGTTTGCAGCTTACGTTAAAGCAGATAAAGAGAAAGATTAATCAAATTTTCACGTTTGCTCTTGTGTTTTTGTTTTTTGAAAGACTACAAAAACAGACGTCACCCTCTAAACTCTTTAAACACAGGGTTTTGCTCTTCTTAGAGCCCCATGCACACCGTTTCAACATGTAGAGAAATGCAAAGCTCGACAGGCCTAGTTGCAGTTGCTAAGCTGAGATTGGACAGTTCTGAGAATTGGTCACTTTTTAGCCAAAGTGTTCCATTAACTACAGAGAAAACAGAGTGTGTTAAAGTATTTGCATATTTTGTTAGATGAGGTGAAGAGACAGTCAGCGGAGTTTTCAGAATAATGTGAAACCAGAGAGAATAAAAGACAAACTCTGCAGCCAAAACACATTTTAACTCCGTCTGACTGAACTAAATTAAACCAAACTCTGGCTGTATGAGAGCTCACACACACACACACACACACACACACACACACCCCAGGCTTCCTTCAGCTACATGGACATCAAACTCAATGACTTTCCCCTGACTTTCCAAACTTCTGCACTTGTTGAGCAGAATTTAATGAGGCAATACACTGTGCATGTTTTATTTATAGTAACATAACATTATTTATTTATTTTAGAATGTGGAGACAAGCTGAGAAACCCAGTTGAAAGTGCTGATTTTAGAAGACATTTTTACAAATGTTAATTATTAATATTCTCAGTGATTTAGAGGGATACACTGACTGTCAATGAAAAGGCCACAAAATGAGTTGGGACAAAACCGCTTTAAATGTAAGTCGACTGTATTATAGTTTTATTACAACATTTTTCTGCTGCCTTTATGTGTATAAATACTGAAACAACATTTTATTTTACAACCACTGACTGTTCTTTAGTTAAAAGAGTGAGTGATTATTACTAAATATTCTTAATTTCAATTGGTGTTTGTGTAATTTTTCTTAAAGCGATATTCCACTTTGCGAGATTAACCCACTCAGTATATACTCACCACCATGTCGATGTGATGGTGGATGAAAACCTTCAATTTCCAAAACAGTCCTGGAGTTTTAGGAGAATCAGGGTAGCAGCCTCATCCAGTACAATGGCAGTGAATGGTGGCCACGGATAAAACGTTAAAAATAGCACACAAAATAAACACAATATGTCTCCATCCTGCTTGTGTGGTGTAATCCAAGTGTCTGCAAGCCGCGACATTAAAAATTAACCGCAAAAAACGCCATTTACGCCATGTTTTTAGCAGAAATATCAGCTGTAGCATGTAGCCGGTAAGATGTAAACATGGCG
>JAJHUR010131828.1:377-20397 GCA_027495735.1 Lutjanus campechanus | reverse complement strand
ATAAGAGAGAGGTGTGTGTGTGTGTGTGTGTGTGTGTGTGTGTACAGTAAGAGTATGTGTGTGTGAGAGAGGAAGTGATGATGAGAGAGGGGCACAGAGCTGAAGGGGAGCTTGTGAGTGAGTTTGGGAGTGAGTGGATGAGTGATTGTGTGAGTAAGTGTGTGTGCGAGAGGGGATGGTAGTGTCAGTGAATTAGCTATTGAATGAGTGTGTGTGAGAGAGAGAGAGGAGGAGAGTCAGGGATTGAGTATGTGAGAGAGTGAGTGAGTGATTGAGTTTGTCAGTGAGTGAGAGAGAGAAAGATCGACGCAGAGGGCAAGAGAGGAGTAGCAAAAGAGGGAGACCGTGTGTGTGTGTGTGTGTATGTGTGTGTGTGTGTGTGTGTGTGTGTGTGTGCGTGCGTGCGTGCGTGCGTGTGCGCGCTCGCGCAGTAAAGAGTCCTGTAAAGCATTCATCGTTGTGGGTCATTCATCAGTCTACAGACAGGGCACTGGCCAACTACATGCTAGATAATGTGCTTTGCATAATGGCTACCAACAGTAGAGGATATCACCATACACTAGCCTGACACACACACACACACACACATACACACACACACACACACACACACACACAGAAACCCAATACAGTTAGGCTTAAATATTTAAGAGGAGCTCGTGCTGGGCTGTTTGGACAGAGGTACTCTGTACGTGTGTATGTTGTATTTGTGTGTGTGTGTGTGTGTGTGTGTGTGTGTCTTGGAAGGGAGACAAATGTTTCCAGCCTAGGCCATGTGGAAAATTGCCTCCCCTCACTCCAGTTACACAGAAAAAAATATGTTCTCCTCGTGGACTGTCTTTATCTGTGTACAGAGCAGCAAATAGCTTTTAAATGTTACAAAAGAACAACTTATTGACCAGTTTAAGATATGTGCATCTTTATATATAAGTAAATATATGTGCCAACATGCCATGATCCATAATCAATATAGAAATTCACTAAAATACATTGACGACTTGTGGATTATTAAATTTTAATTGCAAGGAGACACTTAAAAAAAAACAAAAAAATTACCATCTCTAGTATAAGTCTGAATGTCAATTTGTATCTGTCAGTTATTATGGCTCTATTTAATTATTTATCTGTTGATACTGCCATCACTTCTTGGACCACACCTTATGCATGTCAAGGGCCATCTCGACCGTGTATCCACCTGTGCACCACCATGTGACAAGGCTGTTTTCATAAGTGCCAGCTGCCAGCCAAACAGCAGACTACTCATTTCAGTCCAGCAGGCTACTTTAATTTATTCATTTTGTATTCTAATAAAAATATTTATGATTAACAAGTTGCATGATAAAACAGAAATGTGTCTGTCTGTCTGTAACAACTTTGTGACCACATACTATATCAGTCAGTCCCAAAGACCTGCAGGTCGGTCACATGACACTTTTTTGGGTCCCCATATGAATAATAGATTATGGAGGAGATTCTGCAAATTTAAATTCACATTTGCAGTACACCCTTTATAATTATCCACCTGAGCATATTTTGATTGCACATGCATGGGACTCAGAAATTAGTATAATTAACAAGTTAATTAAAGAGTTAACAGAGTTTGTCATCCTGCTTTCAGAGATCCATAAAGGAAAATCTGTCATTTTAACAGCGTCAGCAGTGGAATTAAAAGACCTGCTAAAGCAAAGAAACGGGAAAAGCGAGTGCTGTTAATGCCGTGTTACCTGAGGGTCGGACTGTCACTGAAATAATGAAGAAAAGTCTCAACATGAAAATGACTTAAAAGAAAAAAACACCTCACCACAGCCACAGCAAGAGGCGATCGATAACTGCAGCGAGAGGAGAGGGTTAAGGGGACGTTTTCATCATGGAGATCGAAGACCAAATAAGTGAGGATGTTTGCCTGGACAGAGACTTGATAAACCAGCATGTGAAGATATACGGCCAATACACCTGTCAGCAGGTAATAATAGATCACTGAATGAATGATGAGAGGCTTTATGTAAGTTAATATCGACGAAATTATGAAGTGTAATTTATTTTTTAAACTCAAAATGTCTTCAAATGAGTGAAAAATGCAGTTATTAGTGAAAAACTTTGGTTTGGATAACAGCAGACTGACTGCACATGACTCTACGACAGGTCTGGACCACTCGGAAATTCTGTTTGTATCTGAAAGAAAATTAAAAATATGAGAAAATTGGTGAATGCAACAAGTTCTCACTTGTATGCTTCACTTGAGATCAAATCTGTTCCTACAAGTGGTTTTTGCATAAGGCTCATTGTATATGATGGAATCCTGGCATTAGAAGATACCAGAGACCACCAAATTTGGGCCTTTATGGCCAAAAATTTTCCCCGATGTTGCCTGTTCCCAGACCACCCAATCTGGCTACTTTTTACAAGTGGCTGGCTACTCCATATTCTTGTGGAAAGCCCTCATTCACAAGGTAGTGAATAAGATTACCCTCTATATGGAACGGTGACTATCATTCCATGACATTCTCCAGGTCTGTCTCTTGCTCATGTCATAGGAAAGATGTATACAAAATCATAGGCATGCAAAAGAAAACTGATCCCACAACTGGAAAAGCACTATCCATCTAATCTAATGCTACAGCTGCAGTACTGGAGGTGACGCAGAATGTGTAGGAACAAGGAGAATGGCGAGCAGAAGAAAGAAAAATAGATTGAAAAGGGATAGGTCAGAGAGCAGGGGAGAGGGATTAGGGGAGAGGACCAAGGCTATTTCAAGCTTTTGTAGAGGAGGGCAGGAGTGACCTTTCATTACTGTTTTTTGGGCCAGCAGAACCTTTACGTGTCCAAATACTTCTTTCATACAAAGTTACACTAGGGCACACAAAGAAAAAAGATTTTACAGGGGTCATTTGATGAGAGCACAGGCTCTGTATAGAAGGATTAGGCTTCAGCTAGCCATGCGAAGCAGGGTCAATAAACATTTGATACTAAAACTGATATAGATTTGAGATATTTGGGATACAGTAACACTGAACAAATCATACTTTAAAATTTTTTTAGTAGTACACAGAACATCTCAAAGTTCAACTAGAGTCCCCGGAAACCAATATGTTGCATTATTAACATGATAAATAATATGAATATGCAAATTAGCTTGGACATCTTTTAGACTAATTAAGTAGAAGTTACATTTAATTTGTTTTCTCCTCTATTGGCTCAAGTTAATCTGTGATCCACCAATACCAGCATCAGGTATCAGTCCGATACTGCCCTCATGTCGTCATACTCATAAAGTGAAGAACATGTGATGAAAATAAAACATGTTTTTAAAGTATTGTAAAAACTGTAATGACATTATTAGGTACTCATGAGTGTCAGCAAATACCCAATGTACTTGTACTCCTATTCACTCTAAAAAAATGTGGTATCAGTGTATTCCTCAGTTAGCATCTGCTCAGTTAGCACAATCACTTTGCTGTACTTTTTAGATGTGCATTTTACTCTGGTTGAAATGTGTTTAAAAGCCACTGTATTACTTTAAAGTAACTGTAGTCATACTGCTGCATTGTGAATTGTAAGATGTTGTATGACTCAGTTGCTCACTGAAGTGACATGACATAACTCACAGTTATATAACTAAGCTACCCCAAACAGCGCTGATGGCACTGAGTGGGATGATGAATAAAAGAGTTAAGCAGGGAGACCTGTGATGGTTCCATAGAAATAATAATATAGTCCAGTAGCCCAGTAGAGAGGTGGAGAGGAAGAGAAGAGAAGAGAAGAGCAGAGAAGAGAAGAGAAGAGAAGAGAAGAGAAGAGAAGAGAAGAGAAGAGAAGAGAAGAGAAGAGCAGAGAAGAGCAGAGAAGAGAAGAGAAGAGAAGAGAAGAGAAGAGAAGAGAAGAGAAGCACTTCTCTGAGTTATGTGCTTCACTTCAACACAACATGTTTTGTAGTGCTGCTCTCTGCTCCAAACTGAGCATGTCTCACTTGATAGCACTATGTCAAAGACAAATAATCACAATGCAGCAGCCACATCTCCACAGGAAGAACAGGGTAAAGTTTCTCTTGTCCATGTTTATTTTCAACATTGCTACCCCCCCTCGCTTCATGTTAGCCTGCTAGCACTAATTACAGAGCCAGCAAGTTACTGTCAAACTGTATGTTGTAAAGCAACAAGAGTGACACTCGTTCTGTCCTTTGAGCATTTTCTTTCTCTGCTGCTGGCAATACTCACAATTTAGCTATATGTATAATCAGGTAAAATAACTTTTGATGAGATAATGACCTTGAAAAGTTTCAGTACAAATCAGCTTCTGCTGGGTGTTGGGACGGAAGGTTTGTTATTATCATTAAGCAGCATTTTAAGGTTGGTGATTAATCAGGCATCTGACTGCCACTGGATCACAGTGAGCAATCACTGGACTATGTCTCTGCACCTGATGACAGCACTGTAGTGTGTGACACACAGACACATACATAGTTTTTGGGATCCATCATTACCCAGCAACAGCACTACCAATACTAGTCTTGTGTGGACAGAAGGGTAGAAATTTAAAAAGTACTGACCATTATAAAACCTAGCCTACATCTTAAGATTTTCAAGCCAATAAAGCACACATACATGGGAATGCATGCATGTATGTATATACACTGTTTAAATGAGTATGTATTTATACTGGTTTTATATGAATAAGACGATTTACTAGCACAAATGCCACAAAGCACCATAAGCAATGTGATACACAAACACGGTGCAGGTACATGTAATGTTCAGCAGTTTTTGCAGGGATAATAGATGGTTCTGCCAGTTAATTCCCGTCTCAGAGGAGAACGCAGTACAAACAAAGCACACAGTGAAGTACCCTGGGAGCACACACACATACTGCAACACAGGAACCCACACAAACACTGAGTGAAAGTATCCTCTAACTCATGCTGTGGCTGCCAAGCATAGCTACTGTTGGTAAAATCCAATACAACACATTTTTTGTCTCAAGCCTTGGAAATTACTATGGCCAGGCTGTCAGTGATAAATCAAAAATATTCACTGAAATCCAATATCTTTGTTCTTATGGCACACACTGAAGTTAAGAAGTAAAACATTTTAATGCCTTTGGTGAATACTGAGCAGGCGAGGCCAGTGTGTATTATACAGTAGAAGTGAACTTTTTAAATAGTACTAAAGTACTAAGACAATCTGATTTCTCCACAACTCTTGTGCATTTCTAGCAAGTTGAACTACATTTTTTATGGGTTGACTTGGGCAGCAAAACAAGCTGTACATGCCGGAAACAACACCAAAAAGAAACACAATGTGGAACATTCAAGAAAGCTTTCGGGGCATAATAATCAATTACCTAATAATGTCAGTTAAACAGTCACAACACTGATGACTCATCAATGCTGTTGGTATCTCCAAGCCATCTAAGCCTAGAGAGGATAATACATTTGGCTGTCTGTGTGTGTTTGCATGTGTGTGCACCAGTGTGTAAGTGTTATATCAGTCTGTCATCCAGAGGCTGTAGCCTTATCTCTAGAGCTAGAATGAAGATACTGGTCTCATATTAAACTAGTAACCTAAGGCATCCATCAGTACTATCCATGTCATGCCAGCTTGTTAGGAAGAGCTCTAAATTTGGCAGTTACGGTGGAATTGCAGTTGGTGCTTCACCACGTGTTGTCTGGCGAAGACTGACACTCTATTAATTGACCTCTTCTAGTTTTGTGTTATCACTGATTTAAAGTTGCTTGACAAAACATACAGCATCATTATTTTTTATTTATTTATTATAACCAGAACACACGCCGCTGCCACAAAGCCATCACAGTGCATGAACTGGCAGGTGGTTATGAACAAACAACAGGTGTTTGAAGTTCAACAAAAAGCAGCAGGCAGTCATGCATGTTTATTGCAGAGAGCCGTATTAGAGATGCAACATGATGAGAGGACTTTGAATAAGCACCGTCCTTCTCCCTTTTTTCTTCCCCCCTCCACCAATTCTGCTTCTTTCTCATCTAGAAAGAGTTATAGCGTCTCGTTAGCGCTAACGAGCTCGTGGCCGGCTGCTTTCAGAAGCTTAATGATGATAGGGGTGGAGCTGCGTGACCTGACCCTGACCTCTCCAGACTGTTTTCCATAGCTTCTCCACTCTACTGTACCCAAATGCAACCAGCCAGGAATTATCCAGTACCAGTCAATTTCCTCTCAAAGGAGCATTTATTTCCAGTTATTTCTCTGCCAGGGGAGATGCACTGGCCCATAGTTGGCAAAAAATCCCACCACTATTACCATGAGCTTTCAACATCTCAACCTAGGTCCTGACCCTTGTAGAACAAAGTGAGCCCTCAAAAAGGCATCAATATTCTGAGGCTTGATGGGGTCATCATTAATCTACTGGAGCGAAGGAGATGATGATGCCAGTGGGAGGGCATCCATCTCATGCGGCGATGGGAAGGGGCTTGATCCCTGACAAAAGAGGAGGCCATTAGGAGGTGAATGGCTTGACGTCTTCATGAAGCTCGGGCCCATAGCAATTAAACAGTTATTACAACGTCAATGATTGTGCTACAGGCTATCACACTTGCACTGTCCCAAGATATATGCAGAGGCAGCAATTTGATCTGAGCAATTAGAGGCTGATAGCAAGAGCCACTGCACTCCAGCTCCTCTGTCCCGTTTTCATTCAGCTCAGCCCCTCCCTCTCCAGGGCCCAGCCATCAGTTTCACTCTTCTTCCCGTTTAGCATCTTCTCTCCCTCACACACCCTTGAGTCCTGTCTCATTCTCTCCCTCTGTGTCTCTGCATTCCTGTCTTAGCCTCTCTCAAGTGTATTTGCTTAAGATAATTTTAAAACTATATGACATCTGCTATGCCTGCAACAATCTGGCAATTAATTGCCTACCTCTTTAGAGCACTCCATCTCTCATTCACTACCTTTAACCCCACCCATAATAAAAAAAAAAAAGGCTGTTGTGTCATAGACAAAGGAGGGTGTAGGGAACAGCTTCCAGGCATTAGGATTTGACAAAAGAAGAGATCTGACATATATTGTACTGTATATTAGCTATAAAAACAGGGTGGGCCTAAGTCGCCTGTGTGTGATTCCAAAAGAGGCAAAGAGCTGCTAAAACTTCAGAGATATCCTTCTTGACCACTCCAGAGACTTCAAAGTCCATAAAGGGGTATAGGGTTAGCATCTCTGCTCCACAGACATGGGGAAAACAAGAGATCTTACTCCTGGGAGAAAAAAGTTCTCAACAACCAAGAACTATGGAGGTCTTTGTTGACAAATTATACTTCAGAAGGTGTGTCAGGCATAATTAAGTAAAAAGTATTAGGCCTATGTAATGGTAAGTGATGTGGTAAGGACTAGGGATTAATATTTTTCCAAAATGCACTTATATACTTTTGGCTACCATCAAACTGGTACCGGTAGGCTAGAATGTAGGTTTCAGATCTGATAGCTTTAGTGTATTATCTGGTGGTATTAATATCTAATAAGCAAGAAGAATTCCATTTAATCAAAATTATAACAAGCATAATATAAACTGTACATGCATGCACCTTGAACTTTACTGCAGCTGCAGAGACAAAACACTAAGTCATTTTACATGTCATGTTATTTTACATTTCACAAAAATCAATAAAACAAGTCATTTCATGTTTTTAAAATCATTCTATTGAGTGGAGGTAGATTCCATATTCTGCTCGTCTCAGAGACTGCAGGTGCGACTCCCGCGGAGGGCGGGCAACGTGTGCGCCACAGTGTAACATATAGTCGGCTTGAAAAAGGGATCAGTGATCAAAAAGCAAAAGCAAAATCAAAACTCTACGTTGCTCATTTGGTGTAAGATTTTGGATGGATTCTTCAGTAGATTTTGTTGTTTTTAGGATATTCTGGCATGTTCTTCAGTGAGAGGCACATTTTGCCAACTGTTAAGGTAAATCTGTCATATTCTGCCATCTCTGCCAGTATTTCACCCAGAAGTGTTTTGGATTAAAAAAAATGAATTCAGTGTTTCTGCATGCTTTGACGGGCATTCACTTTGTCTGAGGTTCCAAATCTGGTCGCAAGCTGCCTGTTGAACAAATGACCCCTAATTCCCAGATCATACACTTGCATCTCCATTGTTTGATTATTTAAAGTATTTCCACACAAAGCTGGTGGCAGAAATCATGTTGCATTTGTCTAATTCAGATGGTTGAGCCACAAGTTACTGAAGTAACTACATTAACAGTGATTGTGCTTGTTAATCAATTAATTATTAATTATAATGTGCTTGCCGAGTAACACAGCAACAAAACACACACTGAGCCTCATTGTGTAAATTACATATTGAGAATAATATAACATATATGACTGTATTTGTGGTCCTTTCAAATGCCAATGGAATCAATCAGTCTATGGCAGTTTATAATTGGGTTTTTTCTTGCTTTGCCTCAGGATTGGGGGGGCGTTGCACCCCCATCTTTAAATTTGAGGGGCATAAACCCCAGTGCCCCCTGTAGATAGTGCCAGTGGATGTGGGCTTATTACACTGAATAGTCTGAAGAAAACCTCTATGACAGTGCATTAAAAGCAAGAGTGAGGAAAGAGGTCACTCATGATTCTAGTTCAAGTCCTGATGCCTGGCCTGGCCTGGTCTGCTCTGGCCTAGTAAGGACTGGCCCTGACCCCTGGGACCTCAGTTATTCAATTAAAAAAGACGGGATCTCATCAGCCTGCTTGACTGGGCTGATCCCATTCTGTCAGT
Source organism: Lutjanus campechanus (assembly GCA_027495735.1). Lineage (NCBI taxonomy): Eukaryota > Metazoa > Chordata > Actinopteri > Lutjaniformes > Lutjanidae > Lutjanus > Lutjanus campechanus. The sequence goes on along the minus strand of JAJHUR010131828.1, from coordinate 11,663 downwards.
CGGCCTGTCTCTTACCAGGAACCTGATACATGGTGGTAGATAGGGTGTCAACTCGGGGAGCTGCCATCCCCCCATCCACGCTTTCTCCTTTCTTCATCCACTTCCCTCTATTCCTATTCTGTTCCCCCTTTCCTTGTTTCTTTGTCGACTTCTTTACTAGTTCAGTCTTTCATCAATTTAGCATTTCTTTCTACCTCTTTGAACTTTACCCTTGTTATTGATTCATCTTTTTTCTAACCTTTACAAGAATCTCTTCAGTTATTGTCCCATACTTCAGCTAGCTTTCCATTTTTCCTTTCATTTAATCCAACAATACTACTAATTCTTCCTTCCTCTTTTTCTATCACTCACCCATGAACTTTCTGTGAATCTCATCTTGATTCACAGATGGTGATAGTCATGGTTAAATCTTTTGTGTCCTTGTGTTGTTTTGACAAACTCTGATGCTTCTTCTGTAAAAGACCAACTGACAAGAAACCTTTTATTATTAAATCTCAAAAAGATATCACGACCTGAAATTTTATAGTGTTTCTCTGCATCTGTACAATACTGTGTGCAATACAGTACCAAATGTTCCGTTTCAAAAGGAGACCATACAGAAATAGCCTCCCAAATCCCAGCCTTCTGCTTCCTGAAAAGCAGCTTTACAATGTCAAATGAAACCTTTCTTACAGGTGACTCAGCTTTGTTGAAAGCAATCAGAGGGCCTTTTGAAGTGCTGAGGTCCCGCTTAACGTCTGATTAAGCTCTACACAACTTTACGTAAGATACAGAGACGTCAAGCACAATCAAACACAATGTCTGACATGATGTTGGTAGAGAATTTACCTGTCCTGCTTAATATAGACTACAATAGGGTTTAATAAACACGCAGACCCATTTTCACAACATTAAAGATACAATTCAGTCAGCAACAAAGCTGATCTTTCTGAGTGAATTTATGTATGTGCCTTAATAATCTGACTTGAAGGCAATATTTGGACATCATAACACAGTTTCCTACATTTTAAAGGACTATGAAACCTCTAAGTGTTTTAAATCTTAAACTACAAATGCATTCTATTTAAAATTCTTTAAAAATGTATTGTGAAGGCTGCGATGAAAAAATACTTTTCACAGTAATTGCAAGTAATATCAGATATTTTGGTATGAATTTCCAATACCTTTTATTCCATGACACCAGTCCCAACCTATATCACATTGGTTTAAGACTCTTTAACTAGAAAAATACAAAAAAAGAATCAGAATATCTACAAAGTAGAACCCCAATGACCATGGGGGTGCCTGAGTTCCAAATTTTAGATTCTACCTCCACCCTTATTTGCACTTAATCTTATCAGCAATAACTGGCTTGTGAATCTATGTATTTTTTCTTTTGATTTTCTTCTGTTTAGTTTTTGTCATGTTTTCTGTTTGAATGTATACATTAAAGTATATGTTGATTGTGAACCTTCTCCTCTGACTATTTCTAGTTATTTTATGTATTGTCCTTTCACACCAATAAAAAAAGAGAAGAAGAAAGTACTTAGTATTGTATAGTATTGTTTGATGGTTTTCCTGCTGCATCAAGAGGCTCATGAAGTGGTTTTGATGTATGTAAATGTCCCGTACTTGATCCTGCCTGTGTATGAAGGAGATCTGTGATCCTGTGTGTGGGCCAGCAGAGATCAGAGGTCAGCCTGCCAGCGTGAAAATGCCACTGATAATGGTGATTCCAATTTCAAAGCAGCAACTTGACCCTCTTGTCTATGCTTGATGAGTCAGGGTACTTTTAAGACTATCTCATCTCGCGGCCTACGCTCCTCACTGAGTGACAGGCTCAGAAGGGTGTGCATGCGCCATGTGTGTCAGCATTAGCCGATTGAGCGATCTCTGTGTCATCATCCTTCACCGCCGTAAGCGAGCTGGCACCGCCAACTTGGTGCTCACTTGACGAAGGCCTCGGTTGGCACCTGTCAGTCAGTGGGCGGCCAAGTGTGGCGCCCTCCATTAGCCTGGCTGACAGCCCCGGACCAGGGGCATCACTCACTCCCTCGCTTCATCAGCTTTACGCCACCCTGCCAGCATTTGCTCCAGGCCTTTCAGCGGCGCACGCACGAGCACATGAATGCAAGCACGCACATCCTAGCTGAGAGCCATTCACCTTGGACTGTGCCAGAAAGTAGTGACCTGGAGTTACGGCGAGGGCAAGACATCACCTTGACGACTTACAGTAGACCGACTCTGGCATCTGCTCCCTCCTGTCACTCTGTCCTTCTCTCTTTCTATCCTAGCTTTCTTCAGCCCTCCCTCTTTTTCTTTCAGGACATCTTTTTACATCATCCCTCTTTCCATCTCCTCCTACACACCCCCTCCTTCGTGTCCTCTGAGGTCCATGGTTAATTCATGTAGCACTTGGCTTTGGGACTGGGTAGCCAGTAGCCAGTCATTTCACTGATTCAACTTGGCCAGGCTTCAAGGTTGAACAGGGCACACATTTATTCGAGACCTTCTGGATGCTCAAAGTCTGCCAGAGATCTCAATGTTTCTCTTCAAACTCCACCAGACCTCAGCACTCCCTGCCCCTCGCTACGTATTCCTCAAAGCATTTTTTGGAAAAGCCACCTTTATAGCTGTGGCTTATAAAGGATTAAAGATGAAAAGATCCTTGATCTTCAGTTTAAAATAATGTTGGAGCCCTAATTAGGTCAGCACCAAGGTCTCTGAACAGCAGCAGAGCCTTGCCCCTGTTTGCCTTACCCCTCCAGAATCTAGTTAGATGCTCAGGGCCATAGAGGTAATTTCAGATCAATATTCACCTTCTCAAAATTCACGGTACCACTCAGTAGAGGGCGAATACCTCTGTAGTCCAATCCCACCTCTCTCAGCGAATCGATACGTTTCAACGGCCAGTAAACACCTCTGACAGTGATGTGGGATTTGAACACATGTTGAGGTTCCACGTGTGACTTAAATGGTCATGTTTGTATCAGTGCATTTCAGAGCAGTGTGAGGGTTCATTTATGAGGCTAGCAGAGTTACTGTTGTAAATCAAGATGTATTTACAGGGATGAATGAATAAAAAGTGTGCATAGCAAATGGATAAATGAATATCTTGCATTTTCTCTTTTCTAAATATGTATCCATTGCAAACTTGATTTTAAATACATGTTTTTTTATATATTTCCAGTGGAGAGGATTACCTACTGTAGCCTGTACTCCAGACTACAGTGAACGGATGAATTAACATTAGTGCTCAGCCCAAAAGGTGATATAAGTGATGCCTTGTGATTCAACAAAGCAAGAAATAATTAAAAAATCATAATCAGGGATTACTTTGGAACAACTTTGATCTTTTAAATTCATGTGTGTAGGAGACTTGATGTTTGTAAGAAACATATACTATATATAAAGTATCTTTATTTTACTTACTTCTAAATGACATATGCAAAATGTGCATGTGTCATTATAGTATGTACTGCAAAGGCAAAACTTCTACTTGATGTGTGTAGTCTGTATTTAAGTGTGTGTATGTGTGTGTATGTATGTGTGTGCAAGTGAGCCCTGTCCTTCTGTCTGATCAATGAGAACATGTGTTAATGAGTGTTTATTCCACGGCTGACTGGACCATCAGGGTCCAGAGCTAACCTCTTCTGTCTGCTACAATTACTGACGCAATGCATCCTGCTGGCCTGCCAAACACACACACACGCAGAAACACTAGCTTTTTATATCCCATCAACCCTCTGAAATACATAGACACATATTTTGGGTGAAAGATTAGCAGTGTAAACATGATAAGCTTTTTGTTATTCATAGTGATAAAACATCTGATTATTAGAGTCAGTTGGATGGCTACCAAGGGCCCTCGTTAGCCACCAACACACACACTACCCACACACTCATGCAGTGATTTTGTTTGTACAAAGTTTTGGATGTAGGACAATCTTTCATACCATTACTGAAGGAAGAAAGCTTATTCAGGTGTATTCGGGTATTAATCACACCCTGTCTTTGTGCGTGTGCCCCCCTTAAGACTACTGAGACTCCCTTTAGAATCACTCAGTGCAGCTTGCAGTGCCATCTCTTTCCCATGTGTGTATGTGTGCATGCCCATGTCTATTGACATTTCTCTGCAGTGTGTGTCTGTGTCAATGTTTGTTGCTGGTGGCAGAGAGAAGAAGAAAAAGATAGGAGAGAGATAACAAAGCTACGTGTGACAGAAAACATGACAGGATGACTAAAAAGAAGCGTCTAAAAGCATCAGTAAAAGGTGTGTGTGTGTGTGTGTGTGCATGTGTGTGTTTGCTCTATGCATAATCAAAGAGCTTCCAGAAAGAAAACTGATATAGGTGTAGATTTGCAGCCTCAACCTGTGGGTTAAAGCAGAGCACGGGACAAACCACATCTGTGTTTACTGTATCAAACAAACTGAAAAAACAACTATAGGTATGTAATTATTAAAGGTAGAGCAAATGAAAGGAGATGAGTATTCACCAGCTTTTTTTTCCTTTTGCTGGTTCTTTATATTTACCAGCTGTCTATCCAAAAGGTTATCGCTGGCCATTACCATTCAGCCCCGCTGAGGTCTGCCCATCGATACCCAGCGGCACAGTGTAAATGTCAAAATGTGGATGGCTGAGTGGCTATTCTGGCCATAAAAATGAGGAGCTGCTCTAACGTGCCTGCTGGAGGGAATATATCTTGGTTGCACCCATCTATACAGAGTTTATACCACAAATTAACTACTAACAGGGGAAACCTAGTGCAACAAAATCATGACTTGAAACTGTCGTTTCATCCATCTCAGAATAAATATTCTGTCATTCAGTTCAAGACCTGATTTGAATATAGAGAAAGCCTTAATTACTTTGAATATTTAGCACTTTCATTCATTATAAGGAAAAGATTATTTCTGAGGGAGGACATGGCTAGGGAGCTGTAAATGCGCATGCATCTTACCATGCTCAAAATGCATCAATTAACCAGAAAAAACAGGGCATTGGCCTTCTAATCAAAGCAGGAGGCCTGGACTTTGAAAGGTGGAAATTTCCCAAGAGAGACAGCACTGGTTGAATCCAATTTCCCTCTGGATTAACCGACCGTTCACGCAAATTATAATTCAAGGAGACAGTGATGTGATTAGAGAGAGCTTATCCTCTGTCGTATGGCAGTTTAACCAAGACAATCAACAACAAGTAAGGACAGAAGTGCCTCTTGTTGACATTACAAACTGTTTGTCGAGCTTTGAACTGCACATTTTTATTAGTGCGTGTTAAGTCCAATAAAAAGATGACAGATGACTCTGAACACTTGAGAAAGGAAATAAATACAGTTACACATTAGACATATCTGTAGGTACAATGTGATCTAAAAGTGGGCTTCATATGGAACACCATGTACTGTACACACAGCATGCATTGGAAATAGAAAGCAATTATCTCTGACAATTGAAAATATGGCCCACACAGTGTGTTTGAAAGGCCACAGTTAGCTCACGATGAAGTTTGGAGTTTTGGAGTCCAGTAAGGTTTGATCTTACAAGATATCATTTTTCCCCTCACTAGATTTAGGAGTGACTGTACTAGAGTTCAAAGTAGCTGCAAGCACTAATGAGACAACAACACCCTTTCATGGTTTTAATTGCCTTCTACCAGAGATTCATAAAAGATGGCGATGGAAATAAAGTGAAAGGAATAACAAATACAGGCAGTACAGCATCGCATATTATATCACCTACTGTGCACCTGCCATGTTTGTGAGACAATATCACCTGCCAACATTACACACTTTGTATTATGTGTGAAGAAAAACAAACAACCAGCACACGCAACTACCAGAAGTGAGTGCATAGGTCATGTTGACTTATTATCACCAATGTACTGTGTGTCGATACAGAATGCCGATGCTACAGTGAACAGTACTTGAAATGAGTTCTTTATATAGATCTGTGTCTGTCTCTCTCCATTTACACACACACACACACACACACACACACACACACGGAACTTACATCTCATTCTTTCCAGCTCAGCTTTATGTTCTTCTCTACACCTCTCTCTTTTTTTAACATCTCCTCCTAGCCAGTGTGCCCAGGCACTTATGCAAATAAATCGTGCTCTCCTAATTACTATGCAATTTATTTACAACAAAGCAAGATAGTGTGGAATACTGTCATTTGCATAATAATGACAAAGAGCGTCTCAGAAGAGTTGGCTTTAAAGAGCTTGTCGAGGAGGGAAGATATTGAATAATAGGAGGAACAGGTCAGAGTCAATACACTGACACACAGTGGCTACAGGCTTTGTTCACAATCAGCTCAAACATGTTAAAACCACTGAGATGCTCCGTGCCTCAGCCTCCGCTATTGTCTCCAACAAAATGGACTTCATCTTCTGTGTTTGATGAGGTGTCCTGCTGCGGTAACAAACCTTGCTTTTGATATTCATCAAGCACACAAAAAGTAGAACATACTGCATATGGGTCATCTTCCTGACATGCTTCAGCACATTTTTCATCTCAAGTCTCTCAAACATTGAGACTCTTTCACTTACTCATTTGTTTTCTGTTAACACATCTGACTTTTGTAATGGATTTGAGCTCATGTTCATTAATCATAGCAGAGACGGAAAAGAAACAAATTAAAAGAAAAAAAAAACTATGCTGCTCTCAGCATGAAAGTTCACATTTTGCTGTCATTTATGTTCATGCTAGCCTCTCTGTCCCCTCGTCAGCCTGTTTGACTGAGGCTGGGGCTCAGGTCATAAACACACACACACAGAGTGGACAGCAGAGCAGAGAGGCCACAGTGGAGACAGTGAACCAGGTGAAGTGAAGGTAATGTTTTATTTGAGTTGTTGTCAACTTGAGTAAAACATAGAAAAAGTAGGAAACTGATATTTCCATCTGTTTTGTCATTGTTTTACACTGCCACAGCACTCTTTCTGAGCTAATAGCGAAGTGGCAGAAATTGTCAAGATATTGTTGACATACAAAAAACCCAACATGCAGCGTTTTTCTCTCGCACCACACTGTCGATTAATCCCAGTGTTCCCCAGCGCCCTGCTAGTGTTGATCTGCCATTTGGTTTTTTGTAAACTCACGAGGGTTAGATGAGAAGATCAGTCTCTGTGTGTTCAATACAAAGATAGTTACCCAACATTATTAGCCTAGCTTAGTGCAAGACTGGAGGCAACTACGTCCTGCTAGAAGAATATTAAAGTGATATTCCACTTTGTGAGAATAAGCCACTCAGTATGTACTCACCACTATGCCGATGTGATGATGGGTGAAGGTCTTCAGTTCACAAAACAATCCTGGAGTTTTAGGAGAAACAGGGTAGCAGCCTCATCCAGTACAATGGCAGTGAATGGTGACCACGGATAAAACGTTAAAAAAAAAGCACACAAAACAAACACAAAATGTCTCCATCTTGCTTGTGTGGTGTAATCCAAGTGTCTGTGAGCCGCGACATTAAAAGTTAACCGCAAAAGACGCCATTTATGCCATGTTTTTAGCCGAAATGTCAACTGTAGCATGTAGCCGGTAGGATGTAAACATGGCATCAATCTCGCGAGACTTTGTATATATCTTAATGGACGCACGTGCGGAAGTCTCGCTAGATCGACGTGATCTGTGGTGAGTGGTGAGTACATACTGTATGGCTTATTCTCACAAAGTGGAATATTGCTTTAACAACACCTTGCAAAAACTCCAAAAGTGTCTAAATGTATTTGTACTGTATTTATTGTAATGGTGGAAAGTATACAACATTTGCTGAAGTAGCTGAAGTTATACTAGACCTAGTTACTTTTCAGGAAATCAAAAAATAAAGAATCTGGAAACTTTCTGTACTACCTGGTCTTTGTTTAGAGTTGGTAAAGTTTACAGTGCACAGTGTCTGAAACTTTGCAACAAGGGAAGACTTTTGGAGATTTTGTGGACAACCCCTGGGCCAGCTGTGAGCGGTCAGTAAACAGCAGCAGTGCTCATTAAACAACAATATGATGAATAGCACACACATCCCTAACATCTCAAACTTTCAGTATAGATACACAGAGAGGAAGCAGGTGACATGTATGTAGAACTCGTTTCATCCCCCTGCCGCACCCCTGTGTACGCTCCTACTCTCATTTTAACACCAGAGACACTACTGTAAGTTCAAAGAGGTAAGTAAGCCACACTCTGACATGTTTGTGCCGTTGAAGATAGAAGCCAGGTGGGCACCTCTTATTGTTCTGTCCTATGGCAGAAGAAAGAGACCTCAATAGCTGTCATGTTTGGGATAATTAGATTGGGACCGCAAGTGGCTCAGGGCCTGACTTTCTGTAAGCCAGCAGGACATTTTGGTCGATGCTGTGAGCAATTAAGCGGCAACAAGGCATTCTGCAGGAGAAAACCTGTCGCTTCTCCCCCCATTTCTTGTGTGTTTTAAGCTCTCAGTGGCATGTGGAAAACAAGGTAAATAATGAGCACTGAAAGAAGTATATTCTCACATTCTGTGTTTCATTCTGTTTGTTTCAAACTTCAACTTACAAGTTTCAATTTCGTTCAGTTAATTAAGGCTAAAGTGTTTATGTTGAGGCATTTTTTTTAAAGACATCTCAGGGGGATTCTAATCACCTTTTCCTCTTTCATTGTGGTATGTTTCATTTCAAGCCACCCAATAACTCTTACTCTATGTCCCCTGTTCTCCTCATCTCTCCTCTTTACTCACCATTTTTCACTCTTGATCTTTGCCTGCATTCCACTTCTCTCTCAAACCTTTCATTTATATCTCTCTCATTTCTCACTCTACCTCTGTTTCACCTCTTTTATCTGCTCCGACTCGCTGTCTCTTTCTCACATTCTGTTTCAATTTAGCTGAAGTCAACAGATCTCATTGGTATAAAAGTCAAAGAGCAATACTTCCAAAGCAGGAAGATGAGAGCTGTACATTCTGCCATAGTATCTTCCAGGTGAAGGAGTGGGCTGTAGGGGGATAAGACGTGCTGTGTCTGGTGGAAGCTGAAGGTGAAAGCCAGTCATCCTGAACTGTACAATTAAATCAGAGAGTGGCAGCGTGAATGGGCCGCTCCCCTGGAGGGCAGCAGATAAAGGAGGGTGGCCGCTCCGCAGGGGAAAAAAGACTTCATGGTTTATGGAGGTCCTACTAAAGCACTGAGAACAGAGAGACAGAGAGAGGCCCACTGTGTGACAGGCCCACCCTGCCCTCACCTTTAAAGTCCCCCTGTCCCTTTATCTGTCACACCCACTCACATTGCTCCCTAACATTATTCAACAAAGCCATCCTCCAACAATATCACTTTAGAAAATGTCTTTAAGCAATTTGAACTGACAGTGTTAGGCTAAAAAAAAAAAGGAGCCGATCAGCTTTAACTTTTATGATTTTTTTTCCATAACACATAGAAATATAATTTTAAAAGTTTTCCAGAATGAAAAGTTAAATGCCATTGACAGTAGGAGAAGGTGATATACTCACATATGAATTAATGTGAGGTATAGCAGATGACCATATTGTCATATTTCAGTTTTCAGTTTTTCACCTGGTTGCTCCTGAAGGTTAGGTACATTACTTCAGTCAGCCTGAAGTGTGTAGATAAGCTCAGGTTGCAGTACAATAGTTACTGCTGTGTGTTGAGTTTGGTGCCACAGAAAAGAAATAAAATATCCCTGTTTTGTTATATTACCAAGGCATGTCTTGTACTCTTCATAGTGGAATTGGTCCTTGAAAAAGCAGGGAGTGGAAGGACAGAGCTGACAGAGAGCTGCTGAGCTCCGAGGAGCTTCGGAGAAGAGAGCCGGGGGCCAGATTTGAGGAATAAACGCTGGAGTCACATCAGATTCTGCTCTAATGTAGATTTGTTTCTTGGAAGGAGGAGAGCTCGGAGAGTTTGAGTTGTTTTTTTTTTTGTTTTGGGATAAAAAGAGGATTTATCTTCACTATTGCTTCTTAACCTGTCTGCAGCAGCAACCCACAATGGAGTTAACCTCGCTCAACTGTTTACTGTAAGCTAATTAGTATCCATGTTGACTGCTGACTGAAAAAGAAATGTACTTTAAAGTTGCTTGAGTGTACAGGGGAGAGCAGAGAGGAAACAGAAGAAAGACTGGAGGGTCTCTGGTGACTCACAACTAACTGACAATTTACAATATCTTAGATAAAATGTGTCTATCAATATACACTGCCTGGCCAAAAAAAAAGTCGCCACCTGGATTTAACTAAGCAAATAGGTACAAGACTCCTATTGGATAATTACTGCATGGGCGATTATCTTTCAGCTGGCAACAAGTTATTTAACCCCAACTGGTGCAATGAGTTGCTTCTCATTTCCTAAACAACCATGTCGAAAGACACATCCCGTGGTCATGGAAAAGATGTTAGTCTGTTTGAGAAGGGTCAAATCATTGGCATGCATCAAGCAGAGAAAACATCTAAGGAGATTGCAGAAACTACTAAAATTGGGTTAAGAACTGTCCAACGCATTATTTAAAAACTGGAAGGATAGTGGGGACCCATCGTCTTCGAGGAAGAAATGTGGCCGGAAAAAAATCCTGAATGATCGTGATCGGCGATCACTTAAACGTTTGGTGAGATCAAATCGAAGAAAAACAACAGTAGAACTCAGGGCTATGTTTAATAGTGAAAGTAAGAGCTTTCCACACGCACAATGCGAAGGGAACTCAAGGGATTGGGACTGAACAGCTGTGTAGCCTTAAGAAAACCACTAATCAGTGAGGCTAACTGGAAAAAAAAGGCTTCAATTTGCTAGGGAGCATAAAGATTGGACTCTGGAGCAATGGAAGAAGGTCATGTGGTCTGAGTCCAGATTTACCCTGTTCCAGAGTGATGGGCGCATCAGGGTAAGAAGAGAGGCAGATGAAGTGATGCACCCATCATGCCTAGTGCCTACTGTACAAGCCTGTGGGGGCAGTGTTATGATCTGGGGTTGCTGCAGTTGGTCAGGTCTAGGTTCAGCAACAGTATGTGCTCAAAGAATGAGGTCAGCTGACTACCTGAATATACTGAATGACCAGGTTATTCCATCAATGGATTTTTTTCTTCCCTGATGGCACGCGCATATTCCAAGATGACAATGCCAGGATTCATTGGGCTCAAATTATGAAAGACTGGTTCAGGGAGCGTGAGACATCATTTTCACACATGGATTGGCCACCACAGAGTCCAGACCTTAACCCCATTGAGAATCTTTGGGATGTGCTGGAGAAGGCTGTGCGCAGCGGTCAGACTCTACCATCATCAATGCAAGATCTTGGTGAAAAATTAATGCAACACTGGATGGAAAT
>JAJHUR010131827.1:710-45228 GCA_027495735.1 Lutjanus campechanus | reverse complement strand
GTTGCCCTCTGATAGATTAAACAATACTGTACAAGGGCAACAAGATCCGCTGTAAAGAAAATGGAAAACGTGAAAATGTGATTGTTTGAGAAAAATCAAGTGTTTCTTTTTTTCTTTTCAATAAGCTGCATTTATCCTCAATAAAAAACAGCAACATGTCTAGTTTCAGAGTTACAGAAAAATACAGAGCTCCTAATGAATCTGTAACTTATATTATAAAGTTATACTTCTAAACACAATCTGAAGGTTGGAACATAGTTTCTGAAAACGTGAAAAGACAGAGAACGTTGGACTGAACTGTGAAGTCAGACCGTTTAACTGTTCAGGGTTTCTGTCTTCATGATTTGTTGGACGGACCTGAAACATGTCTCGGTGACGTCCTGGAGTCGTGGTCCCACAGCACTATATAAGCCCCATGAATGGACACACAGACGACACCGGACTCCTCCTCCTGGTCCAAATCAGCCCAGCAGCTCACTTCAGCTCACTTCAGTTCCAACAACTCAAATTAAAAACACACTTTCATTGCTGCTTTTCAGTCCTTTTAAACTTGACTGAAGAAACGACCACACTCACCTTTTCTTTCTGTGATAATTGTTGGTCCAAGATTGAGCCTGTGTTGGTGCTGCACTGCAGGTGTGTCAAGTAAATTTTAAAAAAGATGGAAAGGATGTTACATCTCTACAGGACAGTCTATCGCTCCAGACGTTAGTTTTAGTTCTATTGAAGCTTGTGGGAGAAGAAATGTCAGTCGTGCTATTTGAACCAACAGCAAACACACAAAGGCTCATATTTGGATAAATCAGTCACCATGTTGTTCTCTGATGTGTTTTCTTTCAAACAATGTAGAAATTTTATTTTATTTGTGCAAAAACAAAACAATACAACAATGACTTTACAGATACAATAATCTTGTTATTAAGTTTTTATTGCATTTTAAAGAAACATTAATACAAACATTTAAAGAGGACAAAGAAAAAAAAAATCAGAACACATACACAAAGCAAAACAGCACAGATTAAACAAAAACACAGCATATTTAAAAGTAGCATCAAAAAGTCCACAAGCATACAGCAAGATACAATAATCACTGACAAGGACAAAATAAAAACAAACAAAACAACAAAACAAACTAAAAATAAAACAGAAAATACGAATAAATAAATAATGAGGCGTAAAACTTTACAATGCGCATAGAAAAGGTCTTATTGCTGGTCTAAATGGTCATAATTATTATTTACTTCATTTACCTCCTTTTTTAATAGGGGGAGATATGTTATAGTGGGTGTGTATAGTAAAATGTAATAATAATAATAACAATATTTATGATAAGAAGAAGAATTGTTGAGGTATTGGGTTGGGCGGTGGCAGCACTGGTGCGTCTCATATACTTCCATCCATGGCTAATAAAAATATTTCCATTTACATGCTGCTGTGCACTCTGATTATGGACACTTCTTTCCAAAAGAAAATAGTATTTTTCAAAGTTTTCCACTGGTGGTGGACTTGTTTGACTGTGCACAAAGAACGCTCCTAAAACCAGAATTATACCAGTGTATCCCACATGTCTCAATCAGAATATGCTCCATTTAGAATAAGGCCTAACTCAGCATGTCCAACCAGAATATGCTGTCTACATGACCTGTATCAAATTCAGAATATTGCCATATTCTGAATATTCTGTGCATGTAGCCAATGAAGACGACCCAGGTGTGCAGGAAGAGAAAGTTTCCTGTCAAAGAAATTTGTTTTAATTCTCAAATTTCACTGAAGTTAACTCTTCTTTTCTGTAACGTTGTAAGAACATTTTTTTGTCACAGTTTTTTTGTGTGTGTTTTGTCACAACTTTATCATGGAACAAGGTCACTGACAAAAAAAAAAAAGTCACCGTTTTGATTAACAAACATTAACACCTGATCGTCATTTCCCTTCATGCTGTGATCTTTATGAAATGCAAAGAGGCCCACACAGATCACCCAACCAGGAGCGAAAATAAAAACCCTCCCCTCTCGCTGTATGCATTCCTGTATTTTTTTCATAAGTATCCCTCCTCACTCTGGTGGCATATTTTCAATCATTATTAGAATGCCGGCAGCTCAAGGCTTGCAGGCTTTAACCTCTGGTATGTTTGGTGTGTGATAAAAGGCGAAAGCACTATCAATCTTTATTGTCTGGCCCGCACACTGTAATTGCATTCAATAGTCCACTGATTCTCTTGTCTGCGCTAATGTCGGGAAGCAGAGAGGAGCCAGATGCTCTGACTGCATCACACACACACACACACACACATGCAGGTACACAAACACACAGTTCAAGCTTTTATAGTAAAAAACCCAAAATACCAACGTGAGGGTGCTCATAGTGGAAAATGCACCGAGAATATGCACAAATACACGCGGCAGCGGCATTCGGCCCCCGGTTGATAAATTGTTGACAGTATAGATTGTGAGCAGCTGTGCGTCCAGAGTTGATACACAGGATTCATCCTCTGGTTTCCCAGTCAGATTGTTTATGTGTATGTACAGTATATATGTGTGAATATGTGCCGGTGATGTCACCACTAGGTTAGGTTATGTATTATTCAAATTTAAGCAAGCCGAAGGAGGGAAGGAGGGAGGAGAGGAGGGGTGGAGGAGCTGGAGGAGTGCCAAACACTCGATTGGATCTCAATGAATAGTAAAGAGGCTGACAGAGGTGACAGAGGCGGGAGGAGGGGGGAGAGGAACCTGGAGAGAGACAATCAGCATGAGTGAGGTTGCATGAAAGAGGAAAAGAGACATATATGACGTAGTCGAAGGAGTTATTTGGATAGCCTCTTGTAATACTTCATCCACACTTTAATGAAATCCAACTGCTGCCTCTTCTTTTGTTATTCTACATAAGCCGGCAGAGTTTACCGGAGTATGGAGGAGTGTGTTTGTGAGCTTTTGTTTGTGCATACGTCTGCGTGTGAAGTGTGTGTGTGTGTGAGCACGAGCGGTTTGATTCCATATTACCAATCCTTGGCGAGCGGCTTCAAGTCAGGTGGCGGTGCATATTGCGGAGCCTCGCACTGTGGGCAGCCTTGATAAGACAGACGCGCCGGGCTCCAGGTAATAGATTTGGGCTTGTTGTCATATCCACACAGAGCGCACAAAGCCTCCAACCCCGAGGATCAAGCCAGATGAAAAGCTGGCCTTTGATATTGGTTATGCCAGGACCACTCGTACATTATTTTGTTCAATTCTAAAATAACACAAACACTGTATTGATATATACATGATTTCTGTCCTTTCTTCTCTGGTGATCTGTCAGAACTAAGGCCGGGTACCGAACTTAGTACTTTTAAGGGTACAAACCAAATTATGCTGCTAGAACCAACTATGTTATTCAGAATAAATAACGCGATCAAAACAAATATTTCTTCCATCCAAAGTTGCTTGTTATTATTCTGGAAAAAATAATGCACATAATGTGACGCAGGAATGTTGAGAGTACAACTTTTTACTTTTATCTAAGTATATTTTCACAATATACCGTAATATAATATATTTCATAATTAGTTATATGCTAATATTAAATCAACGTGATGTTTTAAGGCACAATAACTGCATTGCCACTGAATATTAAGTGAGAAAATGCAATATTTGCCAGATTTAACATAACCTTTGGTATAAACCACGCCCACTTCTGGACTTCTATCCAATTACACATAGAGATGATGATGTCTCTGTACTCTTACTACTGACTACCCAGATTTTTGTACCTCGGAGTGGATCTGGGTGAGAGAGTAACTCAGAGTATGGACAGAAAGAGGGAGAGCAGCATCATTCCTGCAGCTTGTTCAAGTCACAAGTTCAGGTGCATCCATACTCGGTACTACTGCTGTAATTCTGTCTGTACCCTTAAAGGAACCGAGTTTGGTAATTCTAGTTCTGACTGATCCCCAGAGACAAAAGAGCAACATAATATTCATCAAAAAGTCTGATCGCCACCTGGTGGCTGGATGCAGTACAGGTCATAAGTCCTGCTATGTTAGCAGATTGGACACCAGCCAAACTAAAAGTACAAAAGTACATGTCGAATAAATTGGTTTCTGTCATTTTAGGAAGTTATTTTTTGTTCAAGTATTCATTTTCCGAACCAGTTTGGTCTTAATTAATCATTTGAGGCTATAAAACAGGGTTTTCTTTATTTCTGTCAGAGGTAGGGATGGGTCTGGGAGTGGAGGAGGTAGTGACGGATTTTATTTTGTGCAGTGTCTAAAATGTTCTAAATAAATAACAAAAATGTTGAAATTTAGAGGTTTGAACTTGTTTTTTTGTTACAAATGAAATTACTTTTTTGTTATTACAGAGAGAATAAAAACGTACCGTTTCGTATTGGTACTGAATTCCAGGTACCATGACCACAATGGTTTAAATTTGAACACAACCCTAGTCAAAGCTTGTGTGGGGGAATTCACAGCTGTGTTTGGGGTTATTTTGTTTTGCAGTAACAATGCACTGGTGGGTTCTATGCGGTGCTAATTAATGCTTTCAGTGCTACTGTTTTTGTTGCACTTTTAAGTGGGCCAAGGCTAACAGGCTAACTAGCATCAAATCCCAGCTGAATTGGATATAACTGAGGCTCTGGTCTCTCCTCCAACCTACAGCCATGCAGTTGCACATTAGAGGTTGATCCTTTTGTGGAACCGTCGTGGCACAGATCTGCTGTTTTCCATAAGATCATGATCACGCAGCGCTACGTCCACTCTTTATAATGTTGTTTACTGCTACTTCTTTGTGTGGCTGTCTGTGTGCGCATACATTTGCATGCGACACACATGCATACACATTCACACATGCACTGAGAGTCAGTGGGCCATGCAGCTTGCACACTACATACAGTAATACATTGCTGAATATCAAAGGAAATTACCCTTCACCTTGGTGCATGGATCTTAGCGAGTTCCTTAACCAGAGGAATGGGCTTTGAACCAGGCAGATTCCCCCAGGGCCCGTATCCCGGCCCCTCCCCGGAACACCGCGCCGGATAAGGGCCGTAATTCCCACTTTTAGGTTTCCATTAATCTGATCCTGACACAGGGGAGACGGGCTGCTTTGCATATCGCCTTCCCAAGATGGAGGGCTATTTACATGATCGCCTCCAGATTGAATATGATCAGTAGCCCACCTCCTCCGCCGTCCTCTGCAGCTGAGACGGAAAAATGCAGATTTTTTTCAGCGGGTATTTGCTGCATTATCATGGGGTGAAATATTATTCACTAAGGTATATTCGCTATAGCGTCTCGGTATGTCTCAAGTTAGACTTGATGGATACGTGTTGCGGATATTACAGCGTCGTGCTTGATTCCCTTGACGAAGGCCAAATTTCTTTTATGAATGTGACAGCAGAGATGGATAGATCAACCCATTTATCATCGCTCACTGATAGCGCTAATGTGAAGAGAACTACCCCCCCTCTCCTCCTCCTCCCTCCTTCTCAACAAATGTGAGGAACACCAGTGAACAGTGCTCCATTTGAAACCATGAAGGCAAACCCCCATGTAAATGTATCTGTAATGAACGCCGCGTACAGGAGGTGCATTATTCTCTTTCTGCTACATTTATTTCTGAATATCAAATGAATATGATAAATGTGGAGCGAGGGGGCGGCGGCGGCGGCGGGGGAAGCAAAGTAAGCCGAGGATATGAGATGAGTGATATTGTTATTACACCACCGACGATGAGCAGCAGAAGTTGAGATGGTGTGAGACTCCAGCGCAGGGGGTGAACCCACACACACACACACACGCTCCACCTCACCTCACTCTTTCCCCACGCAAACATGTCGCCTCCTTGTCCATCCGTCATTATCCATCCCTTGAACTACCTTCATTTTCCTGTTTTTTCTTTTTTCATTACGTCAAGCCGAGACACAATTCCACACTCATGTGAGTCCCAGTTGTGAGCTGATACGCAGTGAGACAACAACAATGGGATATGGGAAAAAAATAGAATATCACTGTACAAACACCACCGCTGTTTAGTGTGATGAAAGAGCAAATCCGCACTCACACGGTGCCAGTGAAATATTGGTGACAAGACTGAGGAAATGTGCACGCTCTCGTGTTACTTCAAAGTATTTCCGCTGTTGGCAGGAAACTCGTAGGTGGCTGTAATCAAACCAGAGGTGCAGACAATACATGGGAAAAGTACTTTTTCATCACACTTGTGTTGCACTGTATAGAAGAGATCATGTTTGAACTCCATAATCACCCACCAAGAATTTGCGCTAATTGTTACTCCGGCACACGGCGCCATTCGTCCTCAGTCATTTTGTCTCTGTTTCGGGCGCAGGGAAAACATTCGAGCTTCCCCCTAAGTGCATTTCATGCTTTTAATTGACACCATTGCATGTTAATTCGAAGCATGTCACGGATGTGTCACACCAGTAAGCCGCCAGTGTCCGACCTCATGTAATGTCGAATTACATTCCTGCTGCTCATCGCCGTGACAATAGATAAGCTTCTCCTAGGCAACACCAAGCGGTTCAAACAGTCGTGTAGCTGAGGTGTTTTTTTTAATTTTTTTTGTCTTTTTTTTTCTTGCTCGCTGTCCTCTTCACTTACGAGGTGGCCACTGAACAGGCTGCATGTTGTTGTTGTTTTTAAATCAATTTTCCTGCTTCTGATCACTTTCTGTGCCTGTTTCTGAATCTAATTCTTCCTCTCTTGGACAATCATGTGTTGCTGTGGGTATGGTTCATTTGGACATTGAAACAAGGGCGTCAAAATCCATCTGTCCAGCCAAAAAGCTGTAACTGCACTCCTAATAAGTTTTATAATTTTAAAGTGGTTCTGCAGCCTTGACGTCTTTAACTGCAACTGCACACAACAACTTTTATGGGTCCCTGCAAGGGGAATTTAGTAGTCCATACCAATACCAATTAAAGACTACAATTTCTGATCCGCAACTTGATACCACGTCATATAACAGAAAACAACTGGCCTAAATCCCCCATATTCCAACATACACTCCTTTACTAAAACACTTGAACATTACAAAACATGGCCTGAAAACCACTTGAAACATTGATGCTACATCTGGCTGCTTTATTGGACATGTTGGACATGTTTGAGCCATCAGACCAGGACCGGGTTGTTGGAACTGTACCTGGGACACAAAGATATGGTGTCGGGGACAATCCTGGGAAAGCAGAGAAACCTCATCATTGCAAATGAAATTATTGATTTATGCGTCATATTTCAATTGTTAGGTGTTCAGATTAAAAAAAAGAAATAAATGAGGTGGCACTGGATGAACTCTACACTACGTCACACACATCCTCACCCACTGTCATGTTTAACATAAAACAAAGTATTTACTACGAGATATGTTCAAAGTTTGTGTATATAGATTTCCATAGCTGCACACCAATCAGATACAGGTTTGCTTTTGTACTGCTGATGCATTTATTGCTCAAACAGTAAACAGTATTAAAAGAATAATGATATAAAGAAAACTGATTGTGGACAAATACTTTGGGTGAGTTCAGCTTTTTGTTTATATTTGCAAGACGGAAAAATTAGCAGATCTTCCATGGCGGTCAGAGTGAATCAATGAAGTGATGTAAGTGACTGAAACAAGATTATTGAACTATATTATGTAGGATGGAAAAAAAAAACCTTCAATTTGGGACAATGATTGATAAGTCTGGGACAGTTAAAAGTAGAATTCGGGACAGGTGCGGGACACTGAGGAATAAAGTTAATTTCGAGCCCTGCTAATAACATAATGGAAGCTTTACCTATACCCAACCGTGGAACCCACTGGCTATTGTCTCATGATGATTTAGCCTCTGGGAGCAATGGCCGATTTGTGGCTTCCAATGAGGCCAGATGTCCGGATAACAGATATCCAGGCCAAGACTTTCTCTTCCGCGCACAAGTCATCGTTTACAGTCCGTTTTCCATCTTTAGACACGAGAATGGAGTTGGAGGTTTTCTCTATAAACTGATATTTGACAGCGATGGCTGATGGGTTCTGAGATTGCATTTTGGCCAATGTTTGGCCTTTTGCTCTTC
The DNA here is from genome assembly GCA_027495735.1 of Lutjanus campechanus. Taxonomy (NCBI): domain Eukaryota; kingdom Metazoa; phylum Chordata; class Actinopteri; order Lutjaniformes; family Lutjanidae; genus Lutjanus; species Lutjanus campechanus. Next base: position 37,181 of record JAJHUR010131827.1, on the reverse strand, counting down.
ACATACTGTTTACCTGCATGCTGCCATAGCTCACTCAAATGTGATTGATCAATACTCCAGAACACTTCTGTTACCAAAATCTTTCCTCCAGATTCTGTGTTCATATTCAGATATCAGTTTGTTGAGATTAATACTTGCTGATTAGTCAGCTGCTTGACTGTATTGGTTCTGTTTTGACATAACATCACATTTTGCAGAACTTTGGTAAAAACCTGTTAAAAATACCAGTATATCAAGTGTCTTGATTGAGATAAATGGTGGAAAGAAGCAGTGATGATACTTTCTGGACAAACACTCACACTTTGCTCCTTGTTACCACCACTTGTTATCAGGGTCACATAATTGTCTCAATCTCATTTGCACCACTTTGCAGTCCCAAGACAAATTCAAAATGGCCGCTGCAAAATGGCTGCAAGATGGGAGCTGTGAAAGCAGATGATTGGCTTTGACGCCTCGTGGCCTGTGTGTCTCACACTGCCGTATCTGGTCGAAGAGTGATAGCACTGGCCCCAAGAATAGCTCCAAATTATTCATAGCGAGGTATGACAAGCTCTGGTGAAAAATATGACTGTCTGAGTCCATTGCTGCAGGCCAGAGGAAGAGATTAAATATAAAGCTGTTAGCCAGTAAGTAATACACCATCAGATCAAAGGACGGAGCCCTAACACTGGACAGCACCTCCGTGACACACAGACAATAGCTCATATATGTATGTTGATCACACACCTTTATATCCATGGACAGATAATCATTTATTGTGCAAAGCACAATAAGAACAAGACATCGTGTAAGCTTTATTGAGGGGCTTTTACCAAGAAAAATTCAAAGACTACACTTTAGAACTTGGGGAACCAATCAGATTCAAGACACATGGCTGTAAGAAAGTACATATGTCAGATAAAAGTAATAATATTCTATGATTTGTACCTAATTTTCTGTCATTTTATGGACAGTTTGTAGCGACAATGTTTAAAATGACCATCAGAGACTAAGGAAACATGCCAAATTGAAATACTCATTCACATACTGTTTTTGTTTGCTCATTTCACGTTAATTGGAATTTAACTGAAGTCTGAATGAGTAAGTGTCTGTTTATGAGTTGTAATTAATCTTTTAGAAGGAGTAGATGTTCAGAACCGTTAAATTGAGCAAAGTATTAATGAAGTTTGGCAGGCAGTCACAGAACTCCAACTCCAAAGTGTGTATTTTCAGGGCAGTGGGTTTTTGTGTTCAGGATAAAGGGCTTAGCTTTACATTTACAGACAACTGACAGAGTTATAAATCTCAGGCTGACCCATCAGCAAACATAGAGAGATTTATGACCTATGCTGCAGCCAGCCACCAGGGGGAGATTGTGATTATTTCACTGGGAACTGTCCATGTTGTCCATTTCTAATATATCAGTGGTCAACAACAATGCAACAGGTAACATCTGGACAGCAACTTGTTTGCTTCACACAGCAACTAGCATGCACTGAGTCCCATTATTACTATCATACACCCTATGAGTATGAGTTTACAGCCATGCTGCCAGCTCTGTCAGTTTGTGCAGTGGTACTATACTGATGTAATAACAAGCAGATAAAGAGACAGACAGAAAACACTTCTATCACCTGAAATTTCAAGAAACTGCAAATAAGGAGGTCAGAGGTCAGGGTCACAGCATCCCTGTGTTGTTGTAAACAGAGATGAATCAGAGATGAATCATGTTAAGAGGGGCAAGTATTTAAAAAAAAAAAAAGACGGCGAAGGACAAAAGCAAACATTTTAAAATAACCATGTCCTCGCTTATTGTGGTGTCTTCTTGCTATTGACGCCGCTGTCATCTATCAAATACTGAGCATGTTTGTGAGCGTTTTTTTTATAATGGCTGGATGGAGGAAAGAACTGTGAATCATCAGGTGGTGTGGTTTTCAAAGAACTGTGTTTGTGCACAAATCCTCCACTTGTTTATTCTTCAACCATAAGCTGTAAGCATAGAACTCGTCAAACTTTGGACTTTACAGAGATGGCAAATGTACACACATTCTTTACTGAAATACAGATGCTTGTGAATGAAATGATGTAAAAGAACAGGGTCAACTTTTTTACTCGGTGAAAGTGACAAAAAACAGGCTCTGAAATGTAGCCAAAGTATAAAAGAGCACATTTCTGTCAGCTGTTTCTGAGCAAAGCGAACTGAACCTCATCTTTTCTCCGCCTCCGTCTCTCCCTCTCTTGTCTGTTTCTTGTTATGGCTTTTACGCCATTTTTGTCTTGTAACAACAAAGAATCATCTTTTCTATGTGTTACTGTTCCATCCATTTAGATTGAAATCTCAGCTATGGATCCTATAACCACACCACAAATCTGGGCAGCTCCAATTAAGCCCCCTACTTTATTGACTATCAATGAAAAACTACATTTATATTGTAAGTAACTCTGAAGTCATGAAAATCGACTATTTCCTTAGCGCCGAACATATCGGTCAAACTAACCCTTATCACTGAGAGAGACAAAGTCCTGGAGTTGGTCATGGTCATGATGTTGATGAGCAATGTGATGTATGCAATATACAATAAATCAATAATTCCCCTCAAATGCATTAAAACATTAAACATTGTTTTGAAAATGTGAGGAGTAGAAAGTAGATGCAAAGCAGATATTTGTGTTAAAATGTAGGAAGTAAAAGTAAAAAATAAATACTCAAGTACAGACACCTGAAAACTCTACTAAAGTACAGAAGACAGAACACAAAGCACATAGATGTTATCTGTATCTGTTCGACCAGAAAAGATGATCCGTCTCTGTATCTGTACTTGGATAGAAAACCAGAAGTGGGCGTGGTTTATACAGGAAGTCACGTTAATTGAACAAATGTTTTATTATCTAACCTAATTCTTTGGCAATGAAGTTGTTCTGCCTTTCGAAGCATCAACATAATGTAATATTGGCATAAAATGAACTATGAAATATGTTTCCACATTCTTATATATCTTATATATTCTATTGCTGATGGTAGCTGCAACCTTTTCTAACTATACTGAGGTAACGGAGCCGACTTTTACTGAATAATAAAGAACAACTTCGGTTTACATTGCATTATTTGTGCATTCCCAAATAACTTTTACATACAATACATTTGTATATACATATGTGTGTGTATATATATATATATATATATATATATATATATATATATATATATATATATATACATATGTGTGTGTGTATATATACACACACACACACATGCATAAATGCAGGGAACACAACAGGCTCAGACTCACACACACGAACACACACACACACACACACAGTCTCACTCTCTCATAGCCGCCCACACACAGCTCACTTTTAGCCCTCAGGCGTCGCATTTGAGAGTTTCATTTACTTGATTAAATCATATTTGCATATGGAAATTGTTTGAAAATGATATTAATTTGTTATATTCAAAGGAGAATTACTTTCTCATATTAAAGCTAAATCAGACAAAGGCTGCGAGAGTGACAGGTGATGATATTGAACTTTGTCAGTTGGGGCCTGTCAGTAGAACCACACACACACACACACACACACACACACACACACATACAAATTGTACAAAATTCATCTTTTTTTCTGGGATATAAATCAGTTTACACCTCCTCGTCTCAGCTGTGTATGTGTCCAAATCCTCGTCTCCCCCATTTCAATAAAGAAGAAGGTCATTTGAGCAGCGAGCGGCAGGATTTTCCTCAACCTTGTATGTTGTGTCCAGGTGTGTGTGACTGATGTAGCTCGGCGAGACGCCACCGTGGGACAGATCTCCTCCTGAGCCAACTTAACTTATCAGGAACATGGACCAAAAAAATCAGGCTAATTAATTAAGAACAGTATTAGAAGTAATGGGATATTATAATATAAATTGCTACATTCTGGAACCAATTTAATCCAATTACTGGAACCCCTCATGAATATAATACCTCCAAAATCACTCCGTCAGAGTCCAAAGGGAGATGTGTCTGACTACTAAGACTGAAAGAAAAGAAAAAGGAAAAAAAAAAAATCTGCTCCCTTTTAACAGCGAACACCAACGATGATTTAAATGGTTGAGGGGAACTGTTAATTTGAGTAATAAACCTAATGATGACTTTTTTTTCTAATTGACATTTCGACCATTTACAACCTGAGTAGGTTTTTGTTTGAGCTCCCTTGTGTTTGATAAAGACGAATGACTGGAAAGGCTGATTGGTGCTTTTTCTCTTAATGGCCTCTACCCAATTTAAAAAATGTCTTAAAGGAGACAAAGGATGACTATTCTCCGCCAGTTAAAGTGGAGTGCGTTTTGGAGGAGTGGATGGGATAAATTGACATGAAGAATCACAGCAACTTTAGAGGCTCAGAAATCATTTCATGAGGGATAAATCCACATTACAGCATATAAACAATACATGAGTGCTTTGGAGAAGATTTAGAGTTAGACTCTAACTGAGGATCGCTTAAATGGGAACAAATTGCAAAGCAGTTTGGGAGCAAAATGTCTTTACTCAGTGAAAGAAGCAAATACACTTCAAAGGGTCCTATAATATTGTGATTGCCTTGCAGTTGTAGAGGAAGTATGCAGATGCATACGTTCTTTAATTGGAAGCAGCAATCGCACAATGAAAATATATGCAATGACAAGTAAAAGTCTTTCATTCAAAGCTAAATGTGCTCTTCTCAAGTACTCATGTACCAGGGTTGCCAGGTCTGTGTGATAAAACCAGCACAACGGCCAATAAAACTGCTGCTGACGGGTGAAGAGCATTAAACACGTTCTGTATGTATGCATGTGATGTGTTGCCATGTCTGTGTGTGCACCTGCTGATGTGCAGTTAGTTTAGTTGAATTTGGGTATAAATAAATGATTAGATTTAAAGTATGGATTGATATTTAAAGATATTATTGTATAATTAATGTAATTGACATACAAAATAGGTCTCCCCAATCAGTGGACAAAAAATTTAACCCATAGCAACACTTCAAAAGAAGCCCCACTCTGCAGGAAAACTGCAGACCTGGCAACCCTGTCCTATACAGTCAGTGTTATATTAGTATTTAGTATGGGCAGTAGGGCTGCGTAATTAATCAAAATCTTATCGAAATCACAATATTCATATATATAAAAAACTGACTAATTGTTATTATCATTCCCGCTCCTGCCTGTTTGCATTGACTTTTTTTCCAGTCCCATCCCAGTCCCATGGTGGATAGCAAAAGTGACCCCATAAAATGTCAGCTTTTACTCTGTAGTCCCCCCCTATAGTGTCATTTTTGGTCACAGTAGGCAGCTGTTTTCACCAAAAAAGAATTTGATATGTCCTTGGAGTTGGTGGAGACCAAAAACAGAGCAAAAAGGGGAGCGAATATTTGCAAGGTGGACATAAATATGACTCCAAATCACTTCTAATGTTGCTCTGTATCTGCCTGTAATAGCAAAGAGAAAGAAAGTGTTATTTGTCTGCGTGTGGAAGTGTGTAGACGCACACTGCAGATTGGAGTCTGCTAACAGTGACGCTAAAGATTAACCTGTGACACTTATGTCACGACCGTGTGGGTTTAATGCAAGAGCCATAGGACGTGTTTTAAGCCAGCAATAAAAAGTCCAACACAGGTTATTAAACACTGATTTTTCTTTTCTTGAAACAAAAACATATCAGTTATTCCACAGCCAAAACTAGATTGTCTCTATTATATTTTTTTGGCAAAGATGACGTTCATTTACCGGACAGAAAAATCATATGATGAAACCACCAAAGCTGCACTGGTGTGGTGTTTCTCCTCTGCATCTACCATTACAATTACATTGTGTGTTATTGCATTATGTGTTGTTTGTTAGTGTGAAGAAGGTGGGACCGTGACTACAAACGCTACCTCCTAAATTGCTCGTGAGAGTATCAATAAAAGTGAATTGAGTCAAATTGTATTGTATGCGGTAGTATGGGATAATAGCTTTACTGGTGAGCTGAGGATTTTCTCGACAACAACAACAACAAGCACCTCAATTCATTCTGCTCCATTCTTTGGTGTGATTGTCTGACGGATACACCGGGGAATACAGGGTTCCTCTTTCATATACTTCTCAATATTTCACACTAACATCCATATGCCTCCATTTAACTAGATCTTCCCTCTCGCTTTGATCAAAAAAAGGGAAAGTTGATGTAATTAAATATGCATTAAGGCATGGCTGAATTTGTCGCTGATTAAAAGAGCGACCAAGTTTTGTTTTTCTGTGGGAAATAATTTCATTTCTTCTTTGGAAAGTTTTAAAGTCACTTTGTTCCAGGCCTGTGGAAGTTACCGTCTGGATTTTTAAAGATCTAATATCCTGACAGAGGCGGGTCAAATGAAAGTGACACTCTGTGTGTTTTCAGGATACACATTTGTATCAACATCACCAGTGATGCACTTTTCACACAGGAGATGCAGGTGTGACCTGGTTCTACTGGGGTCATTCTTATGTTCCAATGTTGCAGGATGTTTGTTGCAGGGAGCGTGCTCCTGTCATCAGACTCTGATTCGAAGTACACAGAAGTACGTAGGTGGTATCACATTTTTCCATCTGAACCCCAACCACATCTCAAAGAAAAACACAAACAGAAATCTCACAAAAGTTTTAACCAGAAATGCAAGAAACCAACATTTATAGTAATAAAAGTAGCAATAAGTCATTTTTAGCTGCTACAGTGCTGTATAATACATTTTGTTAAACATGCAATATGTGAGTTGCTAGAGTCTCTCACATTTAAACAACAACAAAAGAAATAGTTTGATGACATTTGCAGATGACAATCTGACACGACTTCACTTCATGAAATCATGTTCATGGAAGAATGTTCTGTTTTATAGAAACGAGCAGCTAATAGTAACTGCACCATTACTTTGAGTAAATTATAAATTTCTCTGGTTTTGACCATTGTTGGAAACATTTGGGATAATGTACCTCCACACCTTAACAAAATAACATGGGATGTATTTTTGGGTATTTTACTGCAGAAATGTTACAAAATATTGGGAAACGGAGAGCTAGAACTTCTGTTTGAGACATTAGCATTTGTAAAACATGCTAATTGCTAAATACCCAGTGGTGGAACCCAACTTTACTCAACAGTGTGTTCTGTGGCTTTTAAAAAAGACAGTTAAGGGGCCCTCACATGCTTGGTCACTGTGAGCTAGGGCGCAGAGAGGCAAAGCACATCATGTTTGCCTGGTATACAAACAGCTAAGCATTAAATTTAGCAAAGTTCATAAACTATATGATTCACAAATCTTGTAGCGTGATCTGACTGCTGACTTTTTGCCAGACATTATGGTTATTAGCGAGATCGTGGTCTTTTTCAGTGCTGTGTTATCCAGTTTGGGGAACTGAAACACTTTTCTTCCATCAGTCTCGGCCGTGTCTGGAAGGGAACCCTTGATTTGCAAAACTCTTGCCAGAAAGATCACTCTTCGCAGGTCTGGGGTTCCCTTCAAGACTCGAAACATCACTCTCTCCCTCGTCTGCTTGTTTCACTTTCTTACATCTACATTGTCACATTCAGCTGTTCTCATTGGTTGCACTTTAAAAGGACAGTGGCGAATGAGTTCTTTTTATAGTTTTTTCATACTAATGACTCACTGCTAATAAACTCAGGTCTGCCCAAAAAGTCCAAAAAGTATTTTCTAACATGTATTTGATGCGATGTTAATTACTTGACATTTTATTTTTTGCAGGAAGACCAATGAAGGAGTCCTTCAGCAAGAGAGAAACAATTCTACCCTGGCAACAATTCTCTCTTCTGTGATCTACACAGAAACCTGGCGGTATGTAAATCCCACGTAAACACACACACACACACACACACACACACACACAGTCTGCACACACGTCCGCTAAAGGTCAGGTGGTAAACAGGTCAGTGTTATTTAGATGATTTGTAGGAAATAATTACGATAAAGAGTATTGTTGTGGAGGTCAGGGTACTTTTCCCACTGAAATGATGTTAAACAGACAGATCTCCATCAGAGTTATTAATTCCTGTTAGCTTAAACCTGGGCTTATCTCTGACCTGTCTGTCACCTCTCTCTCTGTCTCGCTCTGTCTCTCTTCATCTTCGTCCCGTTTTAGTCACATTTTCACACACTCCTGTCCAAGTGTCCTGGTTTCACCTCTCCGGCTGCGCTGCGTCTGCTGATGGTTGTTGGGGCTGTACGCAGCCTGACAGGAATACCTGCAGACATTATGCAGGGCTGAAATTAGTCCCGTCAACCTTGATTTTTGGGGCTAAAAAAGCATTTAACATATTGTTTTATTTACACGTAATATTTTTCTTAAAAGACACTCGTTACTGTTCAAACACAACAGTCTGCTGTACCATTCATTCAATATCTGTATCCTTGTCCTTACCAGACACTTTTAAAACTGCCTAACTCTAGCAGACACACTGCAGATGGACAGGCAGAAACCTCAATATTAAAGGTCCACTTCGCCTGTTTTACAAGTCAAAGTCAGCTAATAATGGGGAGTATTACTGTAATGTCTTCTGTGGCTCTGGAGGAGAATAATCAAGTGAAAAATAACGCTGGTGATGGCATAGTGATGTCACGAGTGTCTTCACAGTTTTGACTTGAGGACAACAAATTTATATCAGAAACTTTGACATGTTTTACACATATTAGAGGCCCAATGGTCAGGACATTTTAGCCTCTGCTGCTTCTTTCTTTAAATTGTCTCACTAATGTCCCCCAACCTTACAGAAGTTCCCCTTTAAGGCTGCAAACAACCCACAATGCAACACTGCTACTGCAAGAAGCTCATTCTGCACCAGAAGAGCCAGCAGTCGCTCAATTCAAAGAGAATTTGAATTGCTCTCGTGAATATGTAAAGGTCTAGTCCTCGAATTTAATACACTTTTTGAAATGTAATTTTCTGAAGCAAATACTCTCTCATGTTTTGTGAGAAGAGTCAAAACTCCAGCAACACTTGTGCAGTGAAGAATAAACTTTGTTGCTCTTATACTGTATTTGAGAAAATCAACATAAAAATGTGAAGCACAGTGAAAAAGGCCACTGAACAAGATACAACATTAAACTGTGTCACTTAAAAGTCCAGTGAGTAAGAAATATTAGAATATATTAACCGTAATCATGTTTTCATGAGTTTATCAGTTTATGGTGGTTTTGCTATTATGTTCAAAAAGTCCCGATGAGAACGTGCATCAGGCACGCGACCCTCACAGTAACACAGGAACTAAGGTCAAAGTTTTCTAAAGGAGTCCTGTTCAAACTAGACATGGCAACTATTGTCATTTGAAAGTGTGGGCACCCGGCTGACATTCAAAGATTTTAAATGCATGACTGTGAATGAATAAATCCTTTATTTGTGTGTTGACTGACTTTTTTGCCAGTCAAGTTTCCCTCCGTAATCTTTGTTAAGCGCTGGCTCGCTCTTTAGACTCTGATGTCAGCCTTTCACGGCGGTTCAGCCTCTGAGCAATCCTCTGCTGAAACTCCACCGGTGTTTGTGATTAAAGTCATTTTTAGTGCAGGTCTTTGGCAGGAGACAGAGAGGTGAATCTCTGTTTGAAGCTGCTGATTCTTGGCCACATTTTCAGTGTTAATCGCATCAATGCAGGTCTTTTGTTCCCACGTGTATGTGTGTGTGAAAGGTGTGCATGTCTGTTCGTGTGTCCAATGATTACTCATGTTCCATCCATAAGCTGACTCTATATGTGGCTGCACTGACAATAGCCCCGGTGACTGTGTGTGCACATGTGTGTTTAATGATGTTTTATGTGTGTGTGTGTGTGGGAGTGGATTTGGCCCTCTCTCCTTTGTGATTGTGACTTTATTAAAGGTGTTTGTTCTGTCGGATGGCAGAGACACAGAAGGAGCTAAAATGGAAAGCACATAATCTGCACATTATACACATCATGTGTCAAAATATAGAAGAGTGATTTATGTGACAATCCCAATCCATGACATTTTGCTGCTTTATGGTATCAGAATGTAATGATAAATATCATTTATTATAAGCACGGCATAAAATTACCATGAGCCAGTAGCCAAATGCTGCTGAATGGAGGATTTGGTTGTTTATCTTTCAATTCTTTCATCCCAGGGAACATTGTAAAAATATCCAATGAGACATTTAAGCTAATATTGAGTCTTAAGAAAGGTAATAAAAATATTGGTGAGGAGGAAATCTGTTTATAGCACCAATGGACTGCTTTCAAAAGTTTTTATTTTTTTAATACGGTTAAATCATATTGATAAATTAAGGTTAGAAAGTTATTCAAAATATATCTAAAAACAGAAACTTCACTGGAAGTTGGCAGGGTTTTTTTTCTATCCTAAACCATTACAAAAATGACAAAAATTATCCACATCTCTAAATTGGCAGCTTCGCGCTGTCAAATAGTTTCAGAATCATTCTTGGCAAAGGTTTGTTCAGATTTTATTCACTAAGTGTGAATATCTTACAAAAGCAACGTACTTTTGATGAGCTCAGTGGAAAAACTGTCAATCAACCAAATGAATCAAACGTTCAGTTTTAAAATCTTTGCTTTTCCTCTGAGACCCCCCTCCCTCGAATTTTCAGTGTATATCTACATGACTGCAGGAATTTGTTCATTTGCATGAAACCTGTAAAAAGATGCTCCAGTTTGAGGAACATACTTTTTCATTAATTTTGCCAAAACTGAATTATAATGGGTATTTTTTGTTGTTGTGGTTTTATGTATATATGAAGTGTGTTTCTGTCTGTGTTGAGCTTGTTGAATCCCTACAGAGCACATCAACTTAACGCAATAGAGGGGCAGTGGTTTGGGTAAATGGGAATTAACACCTCTGTTTGTCTGGTCAGGAAGTCAGTAGCTGTGTTTTCATATATAAGCAAATTTGAAGCAGAGTTCTGAAATGTTGCAAAGAATTTTGCCTGTTATACAAAGTGTAGTTTTGTCAGAAGTTTGTGCTAAAGGCTCCGTGGCTGTACAAAACAGAGTAGAAGAAGTGGAGATCATGGACTGGAAACAAATCCAGTTGCTAAATCCACAAATTGTATTTATATAGCCCAATATCACAAATCATAATTAACCTCAGGGGGCTTTACAGCCTGTACAGTTCATGTGCAGCACCCCCCGTCCTGTAGATCCTCTAAAGAGAAAAGAAACCCCCCTGAAAACCCTTTTACCAGGAAAAAAAATTGGAAGAAACCTCAGGAAGAGCCACAGAAAAGGGTGGACAGACATGGCACAGTAAATACAGATTTTAATGACAGAATTTGATACATAATTTATAAAATATATAACAACTTCAGGTGTCACCTGTTGGACCCGAGTCATACAAGCTTTTCTCCACCATGAAGACCTGGAAGAGGACCGGCCACAACATCACATTAACTACAAATTTTAATGACATATTTTTTGACAACCTTTTCTAACACAATACTTCAAAAAAGTGCTCAATATACGCTGATGGAAACACTGCTGAGCACCATCAGTCCTACACTCCATGATTGGCTATTTGAATGTTTTAAATATTGAACTTCAAGATTAATTGGAAAGTTTGGTAGAAATTTTCATCCATAAACTGTCTGTCTCCTCTGTGACTGAAACAGAAGCAGCAAACAGAAGGAGTATAAACCGTGAAACAAATTCGTTTCTTGCTTTCCCAGCTCGATTTTTTTTTCTCTTAAAGTGCTTTTTTAAAAGCATTATCTCGCTGAGTCTTGAACCGGTCACACACCTGAGTAAGATTATTCCCACCCCAACATTTACCCTGCGTTTTAAACCCTCTCTCTGTGGTTATCTCAGGAACTCCTGCCATACACCTCGCACGCTGGACGCCCAGAAATGATGGCATGTAATTGAGCCGCTGTAATTTGTAGTGATTGACCCAGAGGGCTGGCTATTAGCAATTGTCAGCTGTAATGATAGATCCCTTTAGCATTACGGAGCCACGGCCGTCCCCGGCGTCCGCACCCGCTTAACTTGTTATTTATAGATCATGTCAGGCCTGTAATAAACATAAAGCATAAAACTGCAGCTAATGTGCTGCTAATGAAATCTGGACATGAGCAACTTTATGAAATGAAATAATTCACGGGACTGTTTGAGCGGTGCGGGGTGCCTCTAACTCAGAAAAGGTTAACAGTGCGTGTGTGTGTGTGTGTGTGTGTGTGTGGAGCTGCCTTGCTCATTTGAGAGGTGTAAATGTATAGAGCAGCACAATGCAGTCAAAGGGAGAGTGCTGAAAAACTATACTTAGTCTTTTTTTTTCCCCAGCCAAAGTATGACCTCCGTACTCTTCACTTGTGTGAGGAGTGCATTACAAGGGAGCCGTGTTGGATCCTTGAATCCTCCCTTTCATATCGCCAGGCCTTTTTTTTTTTTGCTCTGAAGAGCTTTTACTGTGATAAAGCTTCGAACTTGACGGCTGGATGTTGTACAAATTGTATTAAAAATGATTGTTTAAAATAAAATATTCACCTTCAAAAACAACATAAACACAAAAGACACCGTTTTATTCTTTTAATTGCCATCTTGAACAGCATTAATAACTTTTGCTCAAACTGTGACGAATCCCTCCTGATCTGTATGCAAATTGATATAAAAATACATCAGAATATATAAATCACTAGCATTCAACAGTGAATACTGCAGTCAAAATAATGAATTGGAGCTATAAACGGTATGCTAAATAGGTTGAATCCCTTTTTAAATATGTAATCTATGGTTGAAGTGAGTTGCCCCCTGAAGCTCAGGCAGGTTGCAGGCTGCAGGGACGGTGAACAGGAGTGTAAGACGAGGGCAACTTTATACTCTGAACTTCAGAGGGTGCATTTGCAGAGCAGTGGGCTTTTACTTTTGTCAGTGTCAGACTCCAAACTCAGACCAACTGCCTGCCTCACTTTAATTCAATTTAACCGTTATTAATATCTACTCCTTGTTAATGATTATTAATAATTAATTATGATGTATAAATAAGAAACTAACTAATTTTGTGAACATTCAGCATTAATTTGAACGGGCTGGCTTTAGTGCAGAAGCCAGTATTTCAACTTATATCTCCTATAAAATAAAATGGATAATGATGCCCGTTGCTCCTCCGGGTCGTAGGGTGCACTTCTGAGGGTGCGGTTGTGTATTCACTTGTCAAGAATCTGAGTTTGTCAGTGTCCACCATGTTTTCTTTGTTTGTTTTTTTGGCTTTATGCACATGGAACGCTGTGAAGTTGGAAGCTGGATATTTCAACTGGGAATTGACTTTGACTGTAACTCAGCCTGCTGCCGTGGTCACATATGCATGAATTTGTGTCCTCACTTTACATGGAATTTAACTTTGGTAAACTTTGATCTGCAAAGTCGTACTCTTAATCAATAACAAAGACTTGTTGTTTGCCTTTGTGTATGTGTGACTGTGACATTACGTATCCAACCACACCCTCCTGTGTTCTCCTAACCTATTTCCCGCCAGTTTCATCACCTGGCCTGCTCAACCCACTTATTCACCTGCTCCCTGTTCCCTCTAATTTCCACCTTTCCCCTCCCAGATTATCTTTTGCATGTTGATAACACACCAGCGCTCTTCTTCTTCTTCCCTGGTTTAGTGTGCCTCCTGTGTTTGCCTGCCTTCTTCTGACCTCTGTTTATTTGCCTGAATTACAGAAACTGGACTTTGCTCTCAACCTGATTGTCCTGCTTCATGCTTGCGGGTTCTTGTCTTTTCTGTGCCAACAAAATGAAGAATTGTGCTTTTCTTATTTTGGAGCAGTTGCAGGAACACTGAAGGGATTTTGTTTAGTGAAATGTAATCCGCCGTGCTATGAAAAGTAGTTTGTGTTGCAGTGTGTTTAAGCATGTTATCCTGGTTGCATTTTACTGTGTGTTCAGTAGCATTGAAATTAGCAGAAACACAAGAGCTCTCTGCCAATAACTCTTGGAGTTGTGTTCAAAAAAATATTTTTAAATTGAAGAAAACACTAAAACATGCCTCTATTATTCTGACAGTTTGTTTTGTTACTTTAATATGAAAAGAATGTGGGAGCAGCCCGTCTGTTTGCTCAGTTATTTCATTAAATCTGAAAAACTGGTTAGATTTCATCCTCAAAAATGGAAATTTTCCTGGTTTTATATTAAAGGGGATGGTGAAATCAGATTATTTTTAAAATAATAGATAATAATAGAGATTGTGTGTGTGAGAGAGTGTCGGAAAAATCCCATTTGTCCAACAGTACAGTATCCTGAACGCCACTTGCTCCACACTGTCCCTGCAGTTGCTCGCTCAGTGACTGCTGCCTCTGTCCATGGTGCTGAATATTTCCCCTTTCTGGCTTTACACCAAATGACATTTCAAGAGAGTTTTGCTGTGACAGACAAATTTCTAATGTCAGAATCAGGGCTGTTCTCCATGCAGAATTTTGTTGGATTTGACTGTTGAATGTGAATAATTTTATTTATTAAACAGGGTTTTTTGAACAGGTTCGGCAGGACGTTCAGGATGACAGCGATGTTCACGTGATATGGAAACAAACCTGCCGAGCTCATGTGTTCTAACTACACTAATGACTGAGACTGAAGTTGCTCTGAGCTGTAAATTCACCACTTCAGCCGCCATCTCAGAACTACTGTGCATCCGGGGAGTCTGTAGTTGCGTGTTTATGTGTCCGTTTGGGAGTATAATCTAGGCTTTACTCTGATTCACCTTGAGTCTGGGTCCACAGCTGCCTGTACCCATCACATACTCGTTCACCAAGTAGTGGAATAACTTGTCATGACAGTCATGAGTGTTTTACCTCATTTGGTGCACGTCCCCGTCACTCGAGTGATCAGATGCAGTGATGGGCAGTCCCCAATAGACGGCCTGTCCTTTATAGTCAGAGACATTATTAAATGATAAATATTCCAAAGTATAGATTGGTGTAACGCTGAAAACCTCAGCTTCAGAGTTCAAAAAGTTGCAAATCCCACATTATCATAGTTTTGGAGCATAAAGACAACTGCTACAACTACAACTACTAATAATTTCCATAATTCCAAGGATTTGCATGTAAAAATCATTATTTCTCACAATTGTTGGTAATTATTCTTCTTTCTCAGTTAAATACTTGCAGCCACCGGCAGCTGTAACAAGAACACTATACCAGCAGTTTTCAGTTTTTTCATGCATGTCGTGTAACGTAACATTAACACTCACACAGCTTTATTTAAATCTTCTGACACACACCGATAATCAAACTGTAACTGACAGCTGTGCTGTTATACACACTCATACATGACATACATGTTGTGTCGCCAGGATTTTTATGTGTCTTCTCAGTTTATGTAAGTGGCCGGGTTGCTGTTCTGCACATAATGTGTCCTAATGAGCAACTGAAAACAACCTTTTTGATCAGCTGATTAACAGTAAAATGGGAAAAACTTTGAAACATGTTTTCAAAGTAGTTCTAACATATGACCGTTCAACATCACATTCTTTTTGGAATTCTGTACAATAAAAATAAGAAGTTTCATATCAATATTTTAGGTTCAGTATGATAATTGCCCAGAGATTAATATTCTGCTGTATAATAATAATCTCTTTTTGTTTTCTTGAGAGGCAGTTTTGCCCATTAAATGATTAAACGTTTGCTGTTAAAGGGTTAAAGAGGATGAGAGAGTAGATGTGAGTGGATGCTTTACCATTTCAGATCTCTGCGTAATGCCAAGACAACACATCTTCCTCACAGTGCAAAGTTAAAGTATCAATACATGTTTTCTCAACATGTTTTAAAACAATTTAATACTAACATACTGAAAATACTGAAGCTATAAAAAAGTTCTGTTCTGTCTTTTGGCTTGTAGCAAAACCAGACAGTGTTCAGTGACTTTCTCTGAACCAGCTGTGAGCAGGTTGTTAATTATAATATATATATATATATATATATATTTTGCTTGTCTGGGATGTTTCTCTCTTTCTGTGGTGAAAGAGGTATTGAGTATTTTGTTTTATACTGGTATTGTATTGACTTTTAAATTTCTGTTATTGTGACACTGAGTTATGTTGCTCAGGTGCATGAGTCTTTTTTTTTTTCAATCTAGATAAAATGTTTGTCTGAATTCCTGCTACATGAGCTTCAAATGAACGACATGGTACAGATAAAGAGCAACACTTTCTCATGTTTTGTTCCTTGTGCAGTTCAGCTGATTTCAAGGTGCACTATATAAAACTGAATGCTCAAATTAATTATTTGTACTAAGTAGTGAAAACTTTTGTTTTGTTTCGAGGTTCTACTAACTTAAAAATGTTGAGTGTCAGTTGAATTTTCTTTCTTTTGCGTTTATGGCACTCTGTGATTATTAAGGTCCCTAAAAAGGTCACTAAAAAACAAGTATGTTAAGAGGTTAATAAATATATTTTTCTATATTGAGTTTGCTGAACGTGGGTTTTAATGCTTAAAAACTATTCACTTCCTTTAACATGTTGCAATGAGAGGTTCTGAGTTATACTGAAAATATTTGAGTTGGCTTAATCAATAATTTTAATTCAACTGTAATCAAAGAATTCGTGTAACATTAACTAAATATATTTAAGTTTTGAAAACGTTCAACTTTTGAGTTCATGAACTGAAGAATACAAAATCAAAATATAAGGACAATTACATATTAAAAAACAATAAGAGGGGTACATATGTACACAAATGTCAACATATTCAGTCAGAGGTTTCAGGGAAAAAACGTTTCACATTGTTTTAAAAGTTTAGTGTTTTTTTATTGTTTAATATACGGAACAATTTAAAGACAATTTGAGATCTCAGGTTTGTGAATAAAGAACGGCATATATCAAATTAACCATAAATTTGAGAGCGCAATTTTCTTTGAACCATTTTTAAAAACTCTTCTGGGGTTCCTCTGGTATTGTATTAACACCACAATGCTATGAACTGTGGGTAATTTCCCCTGGCAAACTTTCAAATTTAAGCCTTTATTTCATACAGTTTATTAAAATCATTTCTTCAGATCTCTGCTTAACGCCAAGACAACAAGTCCTGCTCAAAATGCCAGTGATACCAACACAGAGGCTACGTGAGTCAATCATTTTGCAAAAAACTAGATAAATAAAAAATAAGATTTACATTTATTGATCGTCTGTGGGGGAAAATTGTTTTGACACAGCAGCACAAAAAGTAGCAGCGTGAGGGAAAACGTGAGAAATAAAATAAAAATAGAATTCAAAATAAATAAGCTAAAAATAGAAATACAGTAACTGGGGCACATACATGTGTAATGTGGAAATGTTTGAGTCATACAGACTGTTTGTTCATGAAGTCCAAGCTGTTAATATACATATTATTTATATATGATCCTAAAATCACAAAAGAGCAACACTTTTTTAAAATATTTTGAAAGTTGAGTGAAAAACACAAAACGTCCCCTGTGCACTTCAGCTGTTTTCAAGGTAAGCCTGCTGTTGCTGTCTAGTGGACTGTGTGTGTTTGTGTGTGTTCGGATGTTGTTCACATCAGTGTATTTTACCGTAAAAACTGCTTGTTTGAGCTGCTGTCCACGCTGTCTTGTATTTACTCTGTGTTTGTGCACACATGCATACAATTGTGTGTGCGTGCACGTGTGTGTGTGTGTGTGTGTGTGTGTGAGACTGTGTGTGTGTAAATCTCCTGCTGCCTTCAACCCCCCCGTCTTATTGCTTTCTTGAAATCCTCTTGATTCGCCCAGTCCCCGAGGCTAGAGCCCCATACACAGCAGATGTTCCACTGAAAAGGCCATGAATGTTTAATCATTTGTGTTATTGATGCCGCCTTTTTGTTTGTTAGCAAGTGTGAGCGACTGTCGGGGTCTTATGTGTCTATTTTTGCATGTTATGCATCCGTTCGTGTGTGTGTGTGTGTGTGTGTGTGTGTGTGTGTGTGTGTGTGGCAAAAAGAGAGATCTTAGTAAAGTCAAAGACTTCAGTTTTATTTTTCATTTCTGTGTGAAAAAAGCTCTTTTTTTTTTTTTACCTCACATGCCCCGCAATGAATGAATAATGAAGTCTATTAAAAATGTTATTCAGGATCATTATTGAGTGTGCTGTGTCAAATATCACATCAATGCACTCTCACAAAACAAGACAATCTTTTTTTTCCCCTTTTTGTCAAACAGAAAGTTAAACCCTGCTCCCGCCTCCCGATCATGGATGAACAAACTGGGCTCCGTCTCTAAACTGTGATTTGTTGGACTTAAAGCTGCTGTTTTAGTATTTGAGCTGACAGCCAGATTTGATCATAATTAGACAGCATGCCGTGGGCTTTGATTGGCACGGTAATTGGATTGTCATTGGGGCTGAAAAGCTATTATCTTAGGATCATGCCCCATGAAATTTGTTGGAAAAACTTCTGTGGCCGTCATTAAGTCGGCCATCTTGGGGGCCTTCGCAAATGAGCTTTTTTTTTCGCGGCGAAGGAAGAGAGAGCGAGAAGAAGGGAGGAGGGAAAAAAAAGAAAAGGTACCTGTGCACCGCTGGGACCCTTAGATCCTTTGAATCGCAGCGAAGACAATCTGGGCTCTATTGATTAATGATATTAGCATAGCAGGTAGCGCTAAGTCGAAAAGTGGCGTGCTGGGTTATTGCCCATTGCTCTCGCCCACTCGCCAGTAACGGGGGTGGGGTGAGAGGAAAGGGGGGGGGTTGCAGCCAGTGAAGGAATGGGATAATGAGAGAGAGGTGAGCCTGGAAGGAGTGCGAGGGAGGGGAGCGACGGAAGGGAAAAGGGGAAACTGCAGGGTGGCTTTTCACTGGCAATTGTTTATGTAAAGTATCAGGTACGAATGCCCATTTTAGGGGAATAAGCAGCAATGTGAGGTAATGAAAATGAGAATAGAGATGTGAGAAGTGAAATAGGCTGCATTCCTCAAAGCCAACGGGCAATTAAGTCAACTTACCCACCTCTGAAAGCTGGAAAAATACCAGCACAGACGTCTGACTCCAGTTTCTCTCCTTCTCTGGTTGTTTCTTTGCAGTCCAGCGGTCATGAGTCAAAGTCTGTTATAAAACAACAAAATCTATAACTCAGATTCAGAATGGTGTGTGTACATTTTCAATCAATAGAACAGAAAGTCAACATAATCACATTTGAGGTGACAAAACTCAAAATTCACAGCTAAAACAGACATACACATAAGAGAAATCAGACTAAATATTATATTAATGATCCATATTGCATACTTGCCCAGACTTTTGATACAAAATTACCAAACTTAAACACTTCAAAGTGAAATAAAAAATGCCAGCACACTCAAATATTTCATTATTTTCATAAGCATAAACTGTGAAGTAATATAATAAAGTTACTCACCAGGTTTCCATGTTGAAAACGCAGGGGAAACCGAGAGGGATGTGCATGCATGCGCACGTGCTTGAGCATGAACATGCGGTCGTCCAAACTAAATGGAGAAGAAAAAATAATTTTTAAAAAACCACAGGGAGTGTGATGTCATCCTCTGTATAGTCTGCTGACATCATATGAGACTTAAAGGAATAGTTCACCCAAAAATGGGAATTTAGTCATTATCTATTCACCCTCATGCTGATTGAAGGTCAGGTTTACTCTTTTTTAGTTCACAAAACACTGCTTGATTTTCACAGGAAAACACTGTTGCAAAATACAAACTGCTCATGATTCACTTCAGTTGTTTGGGAGATTCTGCAATATCATTTTCCTGTGAAACTCCAGCAGTGTTTTGTGGACTAAAAAACTAAACCCGACCTTGAGTCAGCATGACTGTACTTTCATTTCCAGGTGAACTATCCCTTTAATTTTGTATTAAGCACCTTTAAATCAAATAGCAAGAAAACAAACATGGACACAGTGTACTAACTAATTCAATCCAAGATGTGAAAGTCTGTGTAAATGTCCTACATTAGCTAGTTTACACTGGTGCTCAGCAGCAGAATTAGCCTAAAGTTGCTGCTAACGCTGATTCCATAATGAATTGTTTAGTACTTAAAAGATACATCCTAAGACTTGTTGTTTTTAACTGTACATGGACCCTCACTCCGGCTGAATCTGAAGAATTCCACCTTCATGTTTCAGTGTTTGTGTGTGTGTGTGTGATAGCCGACACATACAAGTGCACTTTTGTCTCCATGCCTCAGGCAAATGGCTCACAAATTGACATTCCCACCCTTAAAGGCCAGTTTCCACTGCTGCAAACCCTCCAGGGGCCAAGAGGTGACAACATGGCAGCATTACACACTGTTCCCACGTGGATTAATGCACTTGAATGCAACACTGTCGTGCATTAGGGAGCATTATGTTATGCCCTTTCTTACATAAAAACTCAGGAGGAGTGTGCGTGTATGTGTGCGTGTTTTGCAAATGTACTGCCTCTGGTTTATGATGCGGGCTTTGTGTACAACATAATATTTTGCATACGTGAATGCATGGTTTATGCAAGATAATGAATGTAGCTTTACATCATATCTGACAGCAGGAAAATGTTTTGTCCTGCTCTCTGTGCTTCCCCTCTCTTTCATTGTGTCTCTGGGTGAAAGTTTCCATGCAGGCACTGTTGATCATGGCCTATCAAGTGTCATCTGATTTGCATTCAGTGGACGCGTCATTATTCACAACATTTGATGTCCACAAAAACACATTAGACCTCTCTGTTTCGGTGCTGAGTGGCGTTGGCCGCGACCGCCCAGACATCATTTGTGCGCCCAAATAGTCCAAATGTAAATTGATATGTAAGAAAATGCCCCATTAACTTTTTCATTAATGGTTATAATGCATTCTGAGTGTCATCCGCAGGGCGGTGCGCTTCCCTGAGCAAGGCCACGCACGCATGTGCCGCACACACAAACAACACAGAGGCACACAAACATGCGAGTGCACCAACGCGCACTGATAAATCATTCAGGAAATACTGAAAAACACTGAATGAGAACAATCCACACACAAAAAGCAAACTTTATATACATTCAGCTGTGTGCATTATATTTTATACCATTTATAAGCATTATTGAACCCTCACCAATTCATACTGCCAGATGTATTCACAGCTGTGTGAATAGACACCATGAGGCTCAAGTCAGCTTTATTTTTCACCACTTTGCATTGGTTTTGCAGACATCTTTGAGTGTGAAGTGACTCACCCTTAATGCTCACACACCGTACTGCATTGTACATACTGTCAGCTTTCCATGAGGCCCTCGTAGAGATGATTCACTTGCGTTCTATAAGCTTTTTGCTCCAGCTTTCCTAATGCTCTGAACAAGAGCTGTAGGTATCTCAGGTCACCGGTGCAGCCTTGTATCAATATTTGCTCTCTTGAATGCTCTCATATTCAGTCTTCAGCATTATTAAAGTGTCTTTTGTCTCTTCTTCTTCACGTCTCTCAACACACCTCATTCTTTGAATTTGTGTATGTATTTCTGAATATATGTGCAGTGCAAGTATGCAGAGGAAATAATAGTACTACAATATAATCATTAAACCATTAAACAAGACACACAGTCAGGTCCACAGGTTTCAGAACCTGAAGAGGAATTTACTATTTACAGCCACACTTATTTTTTTCTTTGTCTGTTTGTTACATTACCTTTTATAAAGAAGAGTATTAATGCCAGGCATGAGAAGAAATGTTGAGAAAGAAGTTTAAATACCATTTTGGATTTATTCTGGACATATTTCAACTTTCTTCTTCTTTACTTCTTCTTCGTGTCTGCCATTAATACTTAGTTTGACTTTATTCTTAACATTTCAACTTAATTTCATACCACAAAATAATATGTATGAAAAAATTCTTATCTAACTGGTTTGGCTAACATGTTGGCAAATCACTAGAAGAAACATTAACATTAAATTGGAGTTGTGTGTCTCTCACCTTGACAAATCTAAGTCCTATATTTAGTCCTTTTAGCTCTGTGTTGGTCTTTACCATCTTCTGAGAAGCTAAATTTTTCTGTCTGCTGTTCGGTGCTGACCAGGTTGGGTTCTGTGTGCCTGAGCTGCTGAAAATGACAAAAATGCTGAAATGATCTGCAGTCTGGTGATAATTCTCCATGAGTTTGTCACTACAAGCGATATCTTTATGTGCACACCATTTGAGCCATTGTTAATATACCAGCCGCAGCAGTACGGATGTATTGATACCAAAAAAAGTTACAATAATCCCACATTAAGTCCACAGTATCAGACTTTCACTGCACAATTATTGTGGCCAAGAGTTCACAGTAATGACATTGTCACAATATCTACACAAAATTTAAAAAAACAAAGAAAGAAATTGTTTATACCTTTACTGTAAAGAGTTTCTATTGCCAGTGTAAAACTGGAAATGAGTCCTTAAATTTATGAAACATCTTTTTCAGTTTCTTATTGCTCAGTGTTCCCCGTTTAAAGGAGAGGCGGTGATGTTTAGTTCATAAAACTTTGTTTTAGTTAGTTTACTTAAAGATGAAAAGTAAAGTATGAAGATGTAGAAATATATTTCAGATTTAATTATTTGCTATCTGCCAGTGAATAAAAGGTAAAAAATACATTTGCCCTTTTTAACGTGGCTTCTAGTGTAAACCAGGCCTGCTTTCTGTCTTCTATCCGAATACAGATACAGAAACATATCATTTTGTTGGATAAACAGATACAGATCGAAATAGTGACATCTCACCTGGTCCTCTAAAAAAAATTATGTTTATATTTTTCTAATTTCTGGAATGCCAAAAATAGTAAAGTTAAAGATAAAATCTTTGCAGTTATATTGTCAAGTTTTCACCCTTTATCTCTTTTTCAAGCCTGAACTACCTCCCACCTGTGTTTCCCTTTTTATATTTGTCTGTGCACACACACACACACACACGCTCGCAGTGTGTACACACAAACACAGCAACACTCCCACCAGCAGTCACTGCAAGAGTTAATATGTCTATTGTTTGGCCAGCACGTCAAGCACTTATCCCTGAGTGGTTGCAGGCTGCTGAAGGGAAAGAATTAAAGGTGAGTGTGTGTAAAGCATTCACACACATCTATATACACACACACACACACAGAGACACGCATACGCAGGTCACCAGGCTGCAAAACCATGGCAACATTTACGGGATCAAGCATGAGTGGCAACTGTGAGAGTTGAGTTCACTTTGGTGTTTGTGTGTTTATGAACACGTTGAAGCATGGAGACTGTAGATAACTTGGCACAATAACCAAGTTGGCCACGGAGCAGAGAAAAACAATAGTGCAGATAATACAGGAGAGCCTGCTGCACACTCGCATCCACGGATGCTTCACGCGTTAGACAAAGTTATTATCCAGTCAGTTATGGTATGTATCATGGGAAAAATTGTACGGCAAATAACAAAAACAAAACAAAAAGATTTAACACGTTTTGTGAGAGTCTTTGAGACATTATTAACTTTTGTTGACAAACTTGTTTGTCTTTCTCCTGCTTGGAGATACAGATTTAGATTGAACTCTTTCTGGGTGGAGTGTGAGGGCCACTATATCAGGAAAAAATGCTTTGAAAAAAATATTCAGAGAAAAAAATTTATGTTATGGGGAAAAAAGTCAACAGAATATTTAAAATGTAATAATATTTATCTTTTTCCACAAAGTATTGTTTGTTATGTTACTGGTGTACCTGCTTTAAACGGCTTTTTAACTATTTTTTTTGGCATTTTCTGACATTTAGTGGACTGAACAGTGGATTGATTGATTGAAAAGATAATCGACAGGTTTGATGGACAAAGAAAGCAACTGATGTTTGCAGCCCTACTTTCTTTTGTGTTTTTTTGTTTTGTGTTAATGCAGCGATTTTATGTGAAATTTATGACATACTTTCATTTCATGCTGTTAAAATTTAAATTAAATATTGTGGGGAAACAAAAGTAATCTTAAGTTTGAAATGAAAGTCGACATGTTAAAGCATCACATCCTCATATGTAAATGGGCAAATGATGATATATACCAGCGACAGACGCACACACACGTTATCTAATATTCAGTTATGTATGTTTCATGTATGTCTTTACATCTTTCATCTTTTTTCTCCTGGTTTGTTGTGAGCAGCTTCTCATAATCATTTATAGTACACTGGTTTGAGTGTCTTTGTCAGTTTTTGTTTCTACAGATCTTCTGGTTCTTGTTTTACTTATTTTCTGTTGTTGTGAAGTTTATGTACGATTGTAATTTGTGAAGTTTGTTATGTAACATCAACCTGCCGAGGGACTACAGATGGAAATTAGCCTCCAGCTACAATCTTGCATATTTACATGTAAATGTTCATTAATAGTGTCCCTATTTAAAATAAATGCAAATAATGCTGTCAGAGCACACAACATGTTGCTGTGGAAATAAAACTTTGATTGAGGGGGAAGAAAAACATATTTGGTATTGTTTGGTATGTTTGTGTTTTCAATACAAATTAATCAATTGATTGATGGTGTGACGTGGCATGGTGTAGAAAAGGCTATGCTAACCTTAGAATTGTATTTAGCAAAGATCATAAACTATATGATTCACAAATCTCTGAGCCTGATCTGACTGCTGATTACATTTAGATCAGAGATCATGGTGTGTTTTTAATGTTCTTTAGAAAACTGAAAACTTCCATCACTCTGTCATGTCTGGAAGGGAACCTTTGATTTGCTAAACTCTTGTGAGATTTGTTCACATTGTTTCTTTATTGTGCACGTTGTACATTCATTAAACTGATCACTCTTGAAAGATCTTTCGCAGGTCTGGGGTTCCCTTCAAGACTAAACCATCACTCTCTCCTTCCCCTGCTTGGGTCGCTTCCCTGCATCTCGGGATGGACTGGTTAAAGTCAGAGTAACAAGATTCCTGATCAAATCACGAGACTTGTGCCCACACCTCTGGTTAAACACAATGCAGTATTTTTGATCGGGGCGGGTGATGACATGCAGCAGAGTGTCACAGGTGGGAGCAGAGGACTCACAACCTGCAGCACAAAGGGCCCCAACTTACCAACCAACTGAGCTACCAGGCCACCGTACTAGCTACAATTTAAGGCACCATTGGACTGAATTTAATCTTTGTTGTGTCATGTTACTCCCACTAGCACAAGCACACTAATCTTGTTTTTGGTTGATTGTCTTACCTGGAAATCAGTGAGCAATAACTCAGATTATTCAAATCAACTCAAATCTTCATCATTACTTTCTTCTCATATAAACTTTTGTTGTAAGAATTGTGAATTGTAAGGTGATTATAACTTTTTATTGGTTTTCTCAACTATTTAGTAGAGCACATTTTGAGTGATTTTCTCTTTTTTTTCTCTTTTTTTAAATTCATCCTTCTCTAACACAAGTCAAAATCCCCAGGATGCACTGCAGTTCTCACAGCCTCTTCAGGTGGCTTCCTTCCAGGAGGTATATGGCAGGAAAACGGCTCTTGGCATGTGGCCTGTTTATGGTGGAAATTTCAAAGCTGTGCTTTTTGACATAGTTGAGTATTTAGTAGATATTTTCTGACCACCGAGTTCTGATCACTGAGGACCATGCAGCTTGTGCCCCAAGCTTGTGACAAAATCTAAGTGTATTAATCTGTAAGACGTGTTTCCTGTGTTATTTATTGGGTTTAACACATTAACACATTGTATAATATGTCTTTACAGTCAATGCAAACCCATATCATTTCTTGATTAAAGGTTCATTAAATGGATGGTGATTTTCAGGTTGAGGGCTGGTAATGTAGGCAGTACAGTTTGTCTGTTTAACAGTAAACATATACTGTATGTGCATTTTACATGCTCATGAACCAATAAAACAGTTGAGAGACCAACATTCCCTTGTTGTAACCTTCAAAAAATAAAAAGTACAATTATTCAAAAAAAAGCATGAAGTAACATTAAACGTCGCTGATTGCTGGGCAGATACCAGTCAGTGTATGTGAACCTCAGCAGGTGTGGCGGCCATTATAGAAACAGCTGGATCCAGTTGTGATCATTTCTCCATTTTTTTCTTGCGACGTCGACTCAGAATAGATGAATGAAAAATAAGAGAGCCTCAGTATTTTCTTTCCTCGCCCACTCCCCTTTACTCTTCCTATTAAATTTACTGTTGAGGAGCGAAGACATTAACAGAAAAATGCAACAGATAATGTGGACATTTCATGCGTAAGCTGCGATATGAGCGATGTATTAATGGGGGGAAATTATTGTGCATTCAATTACGGCACAATGCCTTCCAGAGATGTTTGTGTGATTTGGCTGCGGCCCGCCACGGCGGGGGTCCCTCCCTGACTGATGAGCGCCCTAATCTGCTAATCTCACCAACCGGCGTGGAGGTGGGTTGGGGAGAGGGGGGGTGGGGTGGGGTGGTGGTTTATATGACAAGCCAAACGCCTCGACTCGCTGCCCGCTAACGGTGGCCAATAAAATTAAAGAGCCGGTGCGTGCCCGGGCGCGGAGGAAGACGAGAGAGGAAATCAGAGATAGATAAACAAATAGAATCATAAAAAGGCAGGGCGCTGGTGAAGTGGTAATTCAGTGGGAGTTCATTAGGGGAGAGATGGAGGAATGAGGAGTGGAGGGCTAAACTGTGGATGACATTACCTCTAATGTGGCTCCCCTGCAGAGTTTGTGATAGGGTGGCCGTTCCTGGCGAAAATAGGGTTTTTAGCATGACGCCACGCTCACAAAGACAAACTCCCACTAAATAGGATTTTTTTTTTCTTAAGCATTGTACTATTTTAGTGCAGAAAACGTCTCCAAATGGGGTTCTCAAATGTGCTCAGGCATACAGCCAAGTTGAGACAACATGGACAAATGAGTTTTGTGGTGTGGCAAATTTGCAAGGCGCTACAATGTTTTGTGCAGTGCACCTAAAGCAACCTTTTTCTCTCAGAGAGACCAGACCACCCATCAGTTACATTCCATCAGTTATAGTGTCCAATATAAAACACACATTGTCTTATTGTCCTGGACAGAGAGCAATTGTTGTGTCTAATACGAAG
This sequence comes from Lutjanus campechanus, assembly GCA_027495735.1. Classification (NCBI taxonomy): domain Eukaryota; kingdom Metazoa; phylum Chordata; class Actinopteri; order Lutjaniformes; family Lutjanidae; genus Lutjanus; species Lutjanus campechanus. The sequence continues at coordinate 10,255 of JAJHUR010131827.1, read as the reverse complement.
CTGCTGAACATTCAACAACCAATTAACCTGTCAACACTTTTCAGTGATGCTCAAATCTTCTTTTTGTACTTTCAAATGTAGTGAACGTAATTTAATCCCTTTAAGGGTCGCTTCAGACATTTTATAAAATGCAGATATTTTGTTTAATACTGCAGGATCGAGCTTTGAGATGTGTTTCTGAGATTTCTGTCTCTGCTTGAAAACAATTTTCCATGAAAAGGCTCTGATTAAGCCACTGTACACCAGAGTCCTGCTCAGACTCAGTTTCGCAAACCCGCCCTCGCCCGCAAAGCTGAGGTCCAGAACTGATCCATTACCTGCAGTTATCTCTAAGTCAAATCCAGACCTGCCCGGAACTGTGAATATAAGCCCTGTGACCCGACCTGTGTTCTGAACTGATGCAGCAGCTGTGCCCCTGCAGCTGTCGATATGTTTCCATAGTGATGATCAGCCTCGCTTGTGGCTATCGAAAGCCAATCGTTTTTGAACTCTTTTTACAAGCAGCAAAGTCACTGACAACATAATGCTCACAGTCTTTGAATTCTCCACTACCATTTTTTGCCTTCATGTCATCCATTGTAGCCAACAGCTGGCCCACACCTCTGTCAGATCAAACAGTGATGTCCCATTGTTTGGCAGGAAGTCAAAGGTTGTGTCGCAGGCTTTCACAATAAAATCCTGGCAGCTGGTTAGACTTAATATTACTCCGTTAGCAAACATAAATGTTAAACATGTTGCACAATAATTTTACTTTCAAATTTCTACGGGGGTGGGTGGGAATTGTATTGTATTTTAATTGTCATGTGCCCATGCCCGCACCCGTTAATTTGCAGAAATATATTTTTTACCTGTTTCATCCTCAGGCGCCCGATCTGGTGCATGACTCTACTAACAGAGGGACAAAGTTAGCAACTAGCTGATGAACATAATGGAGCACTGAGCAGCTTTGTTAAGAAGCTAAGAGCAGTATGGAGATGGACTGATGAAGCTGACCTGGCTTAAATTTAAGTGCTTTAATGCAAATTGTTGATTTGAAACATTTGCCTTAAAGCAATTATCTTAATCTAATTTATTCACTTTTTAAAGAACATAATCCACTTGTGTGTAACCAACTGAAGTAGTTATTTAAGTTGGTCCAATTCTCTTTTTTTCAGTGCCAACCATGATCTTCTCCTAAACCTGACCAAGTAGTTTTTATGCGTGTACCCAGATGTTATTATTCCTAATTTGACTACAGAGTCCTGCATGTGTAGACTCCTACAGGATCATAGTTTGAAGTGCAGGGCCACCACTGCTCCTGTATTTGGGGTGAGAACATTTTGCATTTATTCATTACCCAAAGCTACAAAAAAACAAACAAAAAAGAAACCAAGGCATACAGTCATACATGTTTTGGCTCAATACTCTGTATGTGCATGTACTTGTGTAAAATCATCTATTGACAGGAAAGATGCTCAGTCTCCCTCATTTCCTATAAGAGTGGTTTCCAACCTGGTGACCTAAGAGATCACTAGATGTCCAAAGAATCAATCAAAGGGGCTGAAAAAACCTCAAATTTAGTCTTTTTCTAATACTTTCACCTCTTCAGGCCTTTGAAATCCCTCATATGAATTATCCAAGAATGAACACAATCTATTTGGTTGAACTGCTCATAACTCTACTTCATTTTAAGGGCCACGAGCCAAAAAATAAAATAAAATAGCTGGAAACCACTGGCCTAGAAAATAAGAACACAAATAAACAATCTGCAACTTTAAAAGACACATTCAAAACATACATAGGTACAGCGAACTGTGAGGAAACAGTTAAAAACAAGTGCCGTCAAAGATCTTTGCATCCTTTTCCCTGGTTATAAATAGTCACCAGGGGGATTACAAGTGAAAGAAGTGTTGTGAACAGTGGCGGTATTATCTGTCGCCATTGTCTGCCATCTACCTCTGGATGTCTTAGAGAGACGTCACTTCGTCTGTAAACAAATTTGTGTTGCTCTTAGCGTTCTGGCGGATTTGTTGTCTGGTAGAGCGTATTTAGCAGATGAAACGTGTTGTGGTGACAAGCATGATAGAACACATATGTCGCCGAGGGCTATCCTCCCTGCCTCCTCTGTTGTGGCGACATAAGCAACCGATTGTGTTTCGTTTTTCAGTGTGCGTGTGTGTGTGTGTGTGTGGTGACGAATGCAGTGGCTGTTGTTTTTCCATGTGAGTTGCTGGTATCTCATGGCGCTTTAATGTTGCCCGGAGCTCTAAGTGTGTGTGTGAGAGAGAGAAAGTGTGTGTGTAAAATAAGAGTTGCTTATTCCTTTCTTTCTCTCCATTACAGTATTCTTATTTTTTAACCTGCTGTCTTCACAGTTCCCTCTCTTTCTCCTCTCCTCTCCTCTCCTCTCCTCTCCTCTCCTCTCCTCTCCTCTGCTATCCAGCACTTTAGAGTAGATGTAATTGCTCAGACAGAGCAGGCGTTCGGAGCACTGTCGATGTAAATGCTGCTCCATGGCGGTGGCTGACTTAATGAACAGCAGGGCTTGCAGCCCTCTGGCAGCACTTAAACTTTAAAACATCTATTATTGAGGCGTGAGAAAAAAACAGAGTGGCCAGCGCTGACCCCTCTCTCATCCCTCTCTTTTTATATCTCTAGTCATGGGGGTGGAGGGGTTGATGTTGTTGAAAGATAAAGGTGCTGCATGTAGCATTTTTAAACTTCACTGTATCATTGTCAAATTAATTTGTAATAAGTTGAAGTGCAACAAATGAGTCCATCACATCTACTTTTTGCCTCTATGTCAGTTTGGCTTAAACGTTGGGCTTCCTGTCCTCATTTCTACTGTAATATATATACATACTGTACGTACTGTAAAGAGTATACGCGTGTGGAAAATAATCAGGGATATATAAACTTGCTAGGAGGCCTCAGGGTAAAACTGAGCTGTGGGCCCCTGTATTTTCCAAGAAACCAGCTACTATTCAAGATAAAGGACAAAATGGAGGATCCTCTCTAAAGGCTCATTCATGCATCCTTTATGTACAAAAATAGATTTGAAAAAAAAGAAAGGTTTTAAATGGTGTAATCATCACTGCCCACATGTTTCCATGCATCCCTCATGTTGGCATGGGTGTTACAGTACAGTAAGAAATATAGCCACTAGAAGTTAAAAGTTATCCTGAAGAAGACGATGATTCAAAAGTTTCTGACAACAACAAACATGGCGACTCTGGAGGATGTTTTAATAATATTCATCTTGAGAATCATTTTCCAAAAGCAGAGGTAATGTTTTAGACAGCAGTGGTCTGTGCAGCCATTAAATATATGTCAACGGTGGTGGATTCTTTCCATTAACTGATTGACGACCAACATCATTTCCAAAACCTTTGTCGTGTCTTATAGTCACGTCTTGTTTGTATTGGCCACACTGCCCCCCATGACTAGCAGAGGTACTGCTCCACCAGAGTTTTGTGTTTTTGGTGAAGGCCACAAGGCTGCCACTCCTCTTGGTGAGATTATTTTTCATGTGTTACTTTCTAAAGTCTCAACATTAACATATTCGAGATATTTTGGTGTTAAAATGCCACACGTTGTGCCTGCAAATGAGCAACAAAAGTACTGGTCCCACTTCAGACCACTGCCATTCTTTGGTTAGCTCGTGCTGGATGTAAATACAACCTTCAGAGTTAGCTTAATGCTAACCTCTCTCTTTTTCTGCAAATACAGATTTATACTCCATCACCTCCACCATCCACAGTGTCACTGCCATCACTGCAGTGTCAAGTGTCTTATTTCTGTATTAGAGGGGGAGAGATAAGCATGTGTGTGTGTGTGAGCAAACTTATGCCTAATGCGCTACCCACTGTGTGTGTATGTGTGTGTGTGTGTGTGTGTGTGTGTGTGTGTATGAGTGAAAATATACTGTACAAGAGGTTAGCTGTGAGTGTGAGTGGGCCTTGCTCCGCTCTGGACGCACTTATCTCTCTTGCTGTGTAATGGATCCTACTGGATATTTGCATATAGTATGGAGGTGATGTCATTTGGTCCTCGGAGCTGCATTTCAATGATGGTTGACTGTTAGCAAAGTGGACACACTCAGAACAAGCTGCACCACTTCAGTTCCTTCTGTTTCAACTTTGATCAAACTTTTATTCAGGACCTCAACTAGACTGAAACTGTTAGAAATGATAATTCTGGTTTATTAAGAATCTTATTTTCATAGTGTTCACCATCATTCCTTTTGGTAATAACAACATTTCATATAACCAACACTGTAATGAAGATAAATGCTGAAATCTGGGAATACAATGATGTTACTGCCCATATAGTTTTGCATAGCCTGACTTCTTCACAGTGCTCAGCGCTGGAGAAAGGTCTGGCTCTACATATGATCATTCTGCTATCGAGGAAAAAACTGCTTTTCTTGTTTGCATTTCTTTAAACTAATCACAAACATCTTGGGAGGCGCAAAGCCCGAGATACAGCGACAGTGGTGCTGCAAATTAGTGTCGAGGGGGAACATTTGCACGTCGGAAGGTGAGCTATGGCATTAAAATGACTACATCACCATAAAAAAACAGCAGCTGTTAGCTTGATTACGTTCATACCATTAGCGTACCAGGCACTAATTTTACGTTTTCAGCGTGTAGGTTGTAACTAGAAGGTTGTTGTTGTTTCCTGGGGACTCTGAATGTAGATAAGAGGACACTGTGAAGCGTATACATAGCTGATAGATTATTCAGGTGCTATTTAAAAGATCTTTAATCACCTACTATTAATATTTGGACTGGGATGTTTAGCATTTGTACATTTCCTCTATAAGCATGTTTTGTTGATTGTATTTTTATGTTATCAGTTTGTGTTTGACTAACTCTACTATGTATAGTTAACTGTATTTTCCACAGAGGTTGGCAGTCACGCCTCGCTGTGGTGGTTGCGTGAGGTACTTGTCAGTAGTCTGTGTATTTACCTACACTAGATGCCAGTTGGCAAGACCAAACTTTGGGGAAGCAGTGAACTGCTGTGGACGGGATCAGCAGCAAAACGTATTTGAACCTTTTTGCAACAGGCCACTCCCACTGCAGTGCCCCCTTTAGGCCAACATACACCTTCACACACACACACACACACTCTCTTGTCCTCCATGCCAAATTTCAGCCTCCCCAGGGCAAGAACTGTGTCTACAAAAGGGTGGGGAATATTTGTGGACAGACTGATGGATCGACCTGCAGAGCTGCTGGCTGTAGCTAAAAAGTCTCAGTAATTTCCGAAAACAACCGGTGACTGTAATTTTTATTAAACGTAACTCAAACGGGAGGAAATTGTGCCGGAGACAAGTTTATTTATGATGTTTTTTTTAGTTGCAGATTGATACTCATCTGGTCTTCTGGTGAGTATTTCTGGCAGCATGATGGTTTCTGAGATTGAGTCAAAATAAACTGCAATGTTTGTGATCATGGTGATGAAGGAGCAAGTCGTCCAGTGCAACAATGAGACTCACTGATGTGGTTTTGGTCAACAGGCACACAGGAAAAGGATATATCAGGCTTTGGATACACACATGATAATTGTTGGGATCGATTCATTGTTGGTTTTGGCAAAACATATCTCAGACATCACGCAGTAATTTGGTAGTCATTGGTGATTCATCCTTACTGACCGCTTGAGATTTTACTTTGTTGTAGCAATACTGATAACTAATAGAAATGATTCCATAACTACAAAAAACAAACTAGAATAGGCTAAATAGGTTGTAATGAAGAATAATTATCCTTTCATGCTTGAGTAAAAGATCCATCATTTTATTGATGGTGAAAAGCCTTGAAACTCTCTTATGTCATCCAACAGCAATAAAAACGCTTTATTTTACCCGTAAACCTTCATTTTTACCCTCTAATAAAATCTAAGAGAGAATCTAAAAGTGGGAAATAATACACTTTAGTTAACAGTACAGTTATGTTGAATTGTGTCAATAATTCCCCTTTAATAAAGGATCTAATACTGTGTAAAAAGAACATATAAGTTCTAGTTTTTGTCTAATTTGATACAAAGTGTCTTGTTTTTCAGGTTTATTTATTCACTCTACCGACCTAAAGAAAATCTCAAATAACTCACAGATGAACTATACAACCCTTAAACCACGCAGAACCTAAACATTAGTATTGATAAAGCTGTGAATAGTTGTAGTATTAGTCTTCTCTGTTCTTTGAAGAGCCGGCTGGGTTCAGAGTCTCTCTTCCGACCGTTTTGGAGTTTGTGTTCTGATGTCAGTGTTACTGTTCAAATGTCAGCGTGGTGGAGAAACTTTCATGAACCTGTTAAATAGTTCAGTCGACACAAAGGTCACATCCAATCAGTTTAATTGTACTTACAGTATTTGGAGCTCTCTTACAAGATCTCCCCTCGAGGATGCTGAGCTCCCTCTCTGCGCCTCGACAACCCTCCCCTCGCTAATAGCCGTTGTCTAAATGCCAAAGTCGGGTATTTTTCAGGTTAAATTTGGGGTGGCGACGCTGGGCGGCGATATTAATCTCGCCGGCGACGTCGCAGCGGTGGTAATGAAGGATGGCCGGCGTTATTTGTATCCTCGCGTGTTGAGTGTTTTGTCAAAAGTAGGCGAGTTTTGCTTGCCTGGTAGATTTGTGTTCTCCCCCGGGAGCCGTGGCCCAGTAAGAGACAGCAGTTGCTCGACATAATTAGAACGGGAAGGTCCTTGTAAACCCATTAATATCTCGCCCAGGCTTAAATGGCTGGCTTGCCGGTGGTTTCTTGGCAAAGAACATGGGGAGATTTTTGTGGAGAAAAGAAGATATGAAGTAGAAGTAGTAAGATGAATAAAGGGTTTGAAGTAAATAAGTTTAAGGTGTTGATCATGAAGTGTTTTTTTTTTTACTGCAGAGCTTTACACCCCATTTAAAGATGAACACTGATCAGTTGTGATCTTAACTTCAGTTGATTCTTCCTCTGACCTGAGACAGTCCAGTCAGCAGGGGTGACCAAGGATGCTGTCTAAAAGCCACTGCAAGAATTCAACAACAAGAATATAGAGAATAGAGAATATGTCATTTTGCTCTTTACACATAGCTCTGAGGTGAATGCACATCAAATTTAACATTATTCTTCATTTTCAATATAATAAATGCTCATTACATCTATTATTTGGACTTATTTAAAGGTCCAGTGTGTGTGTCCAGTATTGACAGAAATGTGATATAATATTCATAAGTTATTTTAAGTAGTGTATAATCATCTGAAAATAAGAACTGTTGCGTGTGTTATCTTAGAATGAGTCCTTTATATCTACAGAGGACACAGGTCCTCTTCCACAGAGGCCACCATGTTGTCTCTCCATGTTTCTACAGTAGCCCCAAAAAGACAAACCAAACACTGGCTCTAGATTGAATGTTTCATGTTTTCTGTTTGGGTCCTGATTCCCAAAGTGAAGGTAGAGACCCTCTGGAGTCTTGAAATGACATGTTCCCAGATGATTAAAGGAATAAGAAAGAAAAGAAAATACTCTTGTTGAGTAAAATTATGCATCATTGTTTTTTCTTTGCTTTTTTTCTTGTGAAAACATTTCTCAAAGATTTACCACTTGCCAGATACGTCAATTAACATTTCAGCATTACATTGGGAGAAAACGTAATCTGGTCGGCATTACATTTCCTTAAAAACATATTTTGTGTTACAGATTAGTTGTATATATGTTTCATTTCTAGAAGACAGTGTTAAATTAACATGTCATCTTTAACAGACGCTATATGTGGAGAAAAAGTTAATGTAACAGTATCAAACTGAAAATCTCCAACCTCAAATGGATTAATGAATTAAATTTAAATACTGACAGAAGCACCAACTTCAGGATTACATTAATTTCTGTAATAGTATAATAATCCCAGATTACATTTAATAAATTACATAATTAGATTATAGTTACATTTTCAAGGATTACTTTTGATTGACTTTACTTTTGAATTACAAATATGATTTACATGCTGAATGTTTTAATAGTTATTATTTCTTTATTTACACTGAAAGTGGAAGGAGAATATTTTGAGTCAGAGATTCTCTTATTGTTTTAACTACCTGAATGATGAATATGCAAAATGCAGTATTTTCTATTTTGAAGTAATCCCAAATTATTCAGATTAGATTACATTTATTGAAATTACATTACAAAATTACATATTTGTCCAAAATGTGGTGTCATGTGATAGATCACTGTGTGTGTGTGTTACACACACACACACACACCTACACACACAAATATGTCCGATGATCTGATTTGCCACAAACTGAGGCAGGCTGTCAGTGCAAGAGAGGGCAGTAGAGGAAAGGCCAGTTAGTGGAACGTCCCAGAATGCCCTGCTGTTCCTCTCCACACACAGTTAAGTCCCTCTGGTACACCTACACACTTTGTGACCTCTCTGCTCAGTGGACATCATCAGGCAGATTAAAATCAGTTAATGCACTTGGGGCTAGTTGACTCTGACACACACACACACACACACACACACACACACACACACACACACACACACACACACACACACAAAACCATCAACAAGCCATTTCTCACTCACTTTTTAAAATTAATACCCATTGTTTTTGCTAAGCAGAGGATGTCCCGGAGGCTGCCTCACGGGGTTGTGTGTGTCTGTGTCTGTGTGTGTGTCTGTGTGTGTGTGTGTGTGTGTGTGTGTGTGTGTGTGTATGGGCTGCACATTAGATTCAGTGAAGAGAGGGTTTCAGTGGATTACTACGGCCCCAAAGTGCCGTGCCCTTTCATTAACCTTGCCTCTTAGTCGTCTCATTTAATACAAAACAAAATTCTAATCTGCAGCCTGCTAAACAGTTCTGCAGCTCACTCCACGGCTGTGTGTGTGATTGCCTATGTGTGTGTGTGTGTTACTGTTACTCTTATTGCCTTGGGTTCCCTCTGCCTAGCCCCCTAATTACTCCCCGAAACAGGCGGCCAGGCTCCTCCTTTGTGCTATCATCATTTTAAATTTATTTTGATTGATTTGTGTCAGCTTTAACTATGCTTTGGGCCGAGGTCGATAAATAAAGATCAATACTTTAATGTTTTCCTCTGAACCTTTATTAAAAAATAGATTGGCTATAAAGAGGGCTGAATTACGAGGAGGACTGCCTACTTCCAATGCATGTCAACTGGAATCTAATTGAACAACATTGAACCGGTGGAGATTAGTCCAGGGAATGTGAGCTGCAGGAGGCCCGGAGTGTTAGAGAGGGAGGAGAGAGGAGGACTGAGGAATTGATGCTTCGAGGTGAAAAGAAAAGTTCGAGAGTTGTTTGGTCCAGCTGAAAACAACTTGTGATGCAGTTCTCTTTGCTCAAGAAAGTCAGTGTGATGAGCATAGTGTCACGAATCCACTGATTTATAATATTCAAGGAGGGACTTACCATTGTTGTAATCACTGGAGAAGCTGTCAAGATGATGCACATAATAGCATTTGGTATTTGAGATTAAAATGTGTGACAAAAACAGGAAAACCCTGAATAAATGAGTGGGTAATTATAACAAATGCAATGCACAAAGA